>JANRMT010061414.1:6733058-6752552 GCA_026402145.1 Polypterus bichir lapradei | reverse complement strand
CTATCTATCTATCTATCTATCTATCTATCTATCTATCTATCTATCTAATCCTGCCAACTACACTATCTATCTATCTATCTATCTATCTATCTATCTATCTATCTTAGACATCCTCTGGAGTTCTGTGTGCAGTTTTTGTCTCCAGGTTACAAAAAAGACATAGCAGCACTGGAAAAAGTAAGGAAATATAAAGCATTGCATGTCGGAAGTAAAAATGTGAGGTTTGAATATGCAATGGGAGGTCTGAAAATTGAAAGTACGGCCTATGAGAAGGATTTTGGAGTCGTAGTGGACTCGACATTATCAACTGCCAGACAGTGTTCAGAAGCCATTAGGAAGGCTAACAGGTTATGTCAGGTTATATAGCGCCTTGATGTGTGGAGTACAAGTCACAGGAGGTTCTGCTCAACCTTTATAACACATTGGTGAGGCCACATCTGGAGTCCTTGGTGCAGTTTTGGTCTCCAAAAAGGACATAGCAGTGCTAGAGAAGGTCCAGAGAAGAGTGACGAGGCTGATTCAGGGCTACAGGGGATGAGTTATGAGGAAAGATGACAAGAGCTGAGCCTTTACAAGAGATGAAGAGGAGACCTGACTGGAGGGTTTAAAACAATGAAGGGAATTAGTCCAGTGGACTAGACGGTGACTTTAAAATAAGTTCATCAAGAACACGGGGACACAGTTGGAAACTTGTGAAGGGTAAATTTCTCACAAACGTTAGCAAGTTCTTCTTCTTGGAGAGAACCACAGACATTGGAAATAAGTGACCAAGTAGTGTGTTGGACAGCAGGACTTTAGGGGCTTTCAAAACTCTACTTGACATTAGGGTGGAGGAAAGAAGCAGGCAGGACTGGCAAGCTTTGTTGGGCTGAATGGCCTGTTCTCGTATACCAAGCAGTCTTTAGGGAAAGCTTCACAACTCGACTTGATGTTCTCGTCCAAATTGTTCTCATTGGCCTCTGTGATAACAGGTGTGGATCCCTGAGAACTTCCAGTGTCTTGAAATGTTTTTGTGATTTCCTATTATAAAAATAGTCACACATCAAAACATACCAATACATGTGGATTCAGGAAGTATTCAGACCCCTTCAGTTTCTGCACTTTATTGTGTTGATGATTTAATTTTGCCATTGCTGCCCATTCAATAACCCATAATGACAAAGTAACAACCTGTTTTCAGAAAGGGTGACAATGAAGAAATCAGTGAACTCTCTCGTTGATGTGAGTGCTCAGACCCCAAGTTCAGGACTTTTTGAGTACAAGGTGGGAAGCATGGGAAAAGCGCTATATAAATAAAATGTATCCATCCATTATCCAACCCGCTATATCCTAACTACAGGGTCACGGGGGCCTGCGGCCTGCGCCACCACCACCTACTCAAAGCATCATGATGAACCAACATTGATGGACTGAAAGCCAGAAGTCTACGTGACCATCATCATCAGGTCCTTCCTTGAAAACCCTAAATACAAAGAGGACTGTTTGATTTATGTTAGGTAGATTGCCCAGAGGGGACTGGGCGGTCTCTTGGTCTGGAATCCCTACAGATTTTATTTTTTTTCTCCAGCTTTGGAGTTTTTTTTTTGTTTTTTCTGTCCAACCTGGCCATCGGACCTTACTTATTCTATGTTAATTAATGTTGACTTATGTTTATTTTTTATTGTGTCTTTTATTTTTCTATTCATTTTGTAAAGCACTTTGAGCTACATTTTTTGCATGAAAATGTGCTATATAAATAAATGTTGATTGATTGATTGATTGCTGGAGCCAATCCCAGCCAACACAGGGCACAAGGGAGGAGGAGGTGAAACCCATGCAGACATGGGGAGAACATGCAAACTCCATTCAGAGAGGACCTGGGAAGCAAACCTGGGTCTCCTAACTGCGAGGCAGCAGCGCTACCCACTGCGCCACCGTGCCACCCCATAAAATGTATTATTATTATTATTATTAATAATAATCACTGGAGCATTCGTTGTTAGATAAACGTGCCTGTTGTCAGGCTCTACTCTCGTTCATGCGTGTGTGTGTGTCTCAAACTTTCTGTTATGGTATTCATTACAGTATTAATCTTGATGTTGTAGCTAATTAGCAACAATCGTATGCAGATGATCGCAGTATCCTACCTTATTACAGCTCCCGCCATAATATTGGTAACACAGACCCATTTTTCCTCGATTTCCCCCTCTGCTCCACAGTTTAAAATTACAAATCAATCAAAGTGCACATTTCTGGCTTTCATTTAAGGGGATTTGCGGACATTTCAGTCACACAGCACTTTTTCTACACGGCCCCCCATTTCAGGGCACCATAACATTTGGGACACAACAATGGCAGGTCTACTATTTAGGACTTTGTCGCATATCCCCTCACTTGCACTGACTGCTTGACGTCTGCCATTCATAGACATCAGCAGGTGCTGAGGGTCTTCTCTGCTCTGCCAAATACTGCACTTTTAACGCGCCAACCTTTGCTTCTTTGTGTGCCCTCACTGCAATAATCCATCCCGGTCATGACTGTTAATGGCCTGACTACAAGCAAAGGTAATGCCAGCAGCCCGTGCAATGAGACGTGGCAAGAGTAGGGTGACCGGAGGTCCAGGATTGACCAACACAGTTCCAGACATCCCATCTTTTTTGAGACAGTCCTGTTTTTATGTCTTTCATCCTGAAAATGAACAGCATGACCTGAATTTAGGTGGCTGAAAAACAAAGGTGCTGTGAACTAGGAGTCCTTCCAAAAATGCCCACCAGAGAGGGATATCACCGTCAAACCCCTGCTAAGAATCAGACAAACACAGAGGCTTTATTTATACAAAGACTTACTCTTCACTGGACCGCTAGTAGCAAGAGTGAAGCTCCCTAGAAGCACAAAAAGGCAAAAAAAAAAAAAAAAAAATAGGAGTTGCCTGTAACACCAAAGGCAATCCAAAGCAAACAAGTCACAATGCAGACATTCAAAGAGTCGTCAAAATAAAGAGCAGAGAGAAGAAAATCATGAAATCGAATAAGTCAAATAAACACAAGTCAACTCACCACTCTGAGGGCACATTTGAAAAGAACTGCCAGGAACTGTGGGCGGTCCTCCAGATTTACAGGGCAGTCCTTGGCAGTGATTGGCAGGTGACCCCGCCTCCTGGGGGAACCACCCACAAAACACCAGGAAGGTCACACAAACAGCTTACATACATAAATAAAATTTGAAACAAAGAATAAGAAAAATTACTTTAGTATATCCACAGAAATCAAAGGATTAGAAAGGAACCATAAAACAGGATTTTAAATCCCAGCCCCAGGCTGCGACATAACAGAAGGGACGGACCTCCGAGGCAGAAAATTCTCCTTTGGGGGGGGACCAGGGCTTTGATTTCTTGTGCAGTTTAGCAAGGCATAGGGGGTCTTCAGTTTTATTTGCGTTGTCACGCATGCGTGTCTGAGGATCTCCTTGCTGGCTCATTCGAGGTAGATGGTAACACACCGGGGTGAAAGGGGGTGCCGTCGTGAACTGCGACTCCCAGAAACCCCCCAGTGAGGGAAAGAAGCTCCGCCTCTTCCGGTCCTCCTGTTATAAAAAGCCCACCTGCCTCCACTGACTTGTCTTTTGAGACCGGTTCCTGATGAGTGAGAAGACCTCCTCTAAAGTTACGAGCCTAATTTTCTTTTCTGTTTTGTGCCCTGGGGGGTTATGTTAGCTATTGCCAGAAGACACTTGTTTAAGTCTGTAAGTCCCAAATATTCTTCATTTGTTCCGGTTGTAGCAGTCCAGTGCCGCTAAGATTCATACCTTCAAAGAGACGGAGATTTATTTATTTTTTTGGTGGAGATTCCAGGGATGCACCCAGCCTTGGCCCAATCCACACACACTCGCAAGCAGAGACAGAAAACAATAGGTTGTGGCGGACGGCCGGGACGCTCCTTTGACACGTGCTTTGGGGGGACGTAGTGTGCATCCCATGGCTGCTCCCCCGGATCCAGTGTCAAAGGGGCGTCTCGGTCAGGCGTGACACCCGGCCGTCCGCATCACAAGGTAAAGAAACAATTAAAGAATGTATTAAACACTAATTATATAACTACACGCTAGACGATCCCACCCCAGTCCCCTTACGGCGATGGACAATAAACACAAACAAACCACAACATTAAACACTCAAGACAACGTCCTTATACAGTCCAAAGCAGGTGAAATGGTACGGTGTGAAGATGACAATCCTGAGAACAACTTCTGTAGAAAATGAGGGAAACAGTCCTACCGATGGTCCTGAGATTTCCAGGAGCGCTCCCTCAGAAGACGCACGACGACTAATCCACCACTATGCACATGACAGGCAGGCACCAGACAGTCCATTCATCCTAATTCAACCTAACAATTGACTTTTCAGATGACACGTAGGACAGGATACACAAAAACACCGATCTCCCTTTTCTCCATCAGGCCTCCCTTTCCAACTTTCCCGCTGGCCTCTTTCATCCCCAGCAGCTCCTACTTCCGTTCCCCCTTGGGCTGCTGGGAAGTGAAGTTCTCCTCACGGTTAGCACTGCTGTACGGTTCTGTTCAGATCTGTGCTCGGCCAGCCTACTCCCTGGATTAATGAGTTGTGTCGCCTTTTGGAGACATGACAATCTGGCCAGCCTTTGTACAAGCCTCCAATTTTGGGACTCTGGTCACCCTAGCCAAGAGGGGGCACAGATGCTAATTGCCTTCTCCCCAAAGTCCCTAAAACTGCACAGAAGCAGACTGAGGTCTCGTCCTTCACTTTACCAAAGTCCCGCCTCTTTGTGGACCTGTTATATATGAACCGACCAATCAGGAGAACAGATTGTTCATTCTTGGACCAGAGAGGGCAGGACATGGTGCTCTACACATGTCTGATGCTTTTCACTAATGATTTACAAAACGGGGTTGCACCGCAGATGTGCCCCAACTCTTCATTTGCTTCTTTCATTGTGTTACACTGTTTATCACTGCCTTGCTTAGCACTCATCAGAATTCATCAGCAAACGACGTTTAAAAAAATAACCAACTGTCAAGCACGCTGGCAGCTTGAATGTTTAAGTTCCACTCCTTGAACATGTCATTCTCTTCTGTGCTTTAACTGACACGCAAGAATCATACCCTAGCAAAATGTTGATTAAAGGGCTCATTGAAGTGCTCTCCACTGCGTATGATATATGACAAGATGGCATAACATCAACTCGAAATTGTTAGACAAGCTGAAACTACTGAGAACAAAATATAATATAATCAAAAGCAAGACGTTAGCAGCAATAATTAAACATCAGTCTTACCAAATTAGCAACAAATGCAGTCGTAGTCGAGTCTTACAGCTTACTACAATAAAGTCATCCGCGTGTCTCAAGAGCAAATTAAAAAAACTATTGAAATCATTTTACGAAAACATGGCCCTCTATTGACCCCTCCAACAGAGTGTAACCGAGGATTAAACCACCCGATTTAAGAAGAGCCAGCCTGCTGCATTCAGATGTGCTGCGCCCTTTGGCCTGCAGGGAAATCAGCGCTCAGATCTTCATGCCGTGTCAGCTTGTTACGAGCGATCCCCCGGTGGATGGGTACTCGCCCAAAGATGTAAGTGCAATATCAGGTGGCGTTTAATGTCACTTGCTGCATCTTTAAAACAATCGCCCATTGTTCATGTTCGTTCAGGGCCTAGTCTCCATATCCCTCATCGTTTACTCTATAAGAACCCTTCTCCTTCACTGCTTGTAGACATCAGCCTGTGATTCACTCTTATCACCGCTCTGTTCATAGGATTCTCCAGCACCAGTGAGGATGGGAAACATTCTGGGCATTCCTCCATTAACCGAGTCCACTTAAATGAAGTCAGGGTCACTGGGAGCCAAAGCCATTCTCCAGCATTATCCGGGCAAGATAAGAACCGTTCTAAGAGCAGGCGCTATGCATTGCACGAGACACACATGTCCACATACTGGTCTGGTAGAGATAGAGAGGTAGATATGAAAGACACTATATCATTGATAGATAGTGTAGTTGGCAGGATTAGATAGATAGATAGATAGCAGGATTAGATAGCTAGATAGATAGATAGATAGATAGATAGATAGCATAGTTGGCAGGATTAGATAGATAGATAGATAGATAGATAGATAGATAGATAGATAGATAGATAGATAGATAGTGTGAAAGAAAAATTAAGTGCTTGCAAGCTACTAAGGGTTAACAGCTGACAAAGCTGTTTTGCTATAACGGCAGGTTATTTGTACAGGCGTTTGTCACAAGACAGGGTCCAGTAAACTGAACTAGGAAAATTTCCAGTTTCTTTGGAACGCGTCTGTTTGACACAAGAGAGCTGACTTTTACTTCTTTAGGGTCTATCTGACAAGTGAAAAAAATAAGAACAGATGGCCCATTAATGTACTTAAATAAAATGCTTAAGTAAACGATATTATGTTTATTTTTAAAGAAATAAGGGGAAGGGGGAGGAAGAAGAAAGTATATAAAGCTAATAGAAAAAAATGTAATTTTGCTCTTCTGCCATGCAACGTAGAATCCACGTACTCATCTGTGACTGAATAAAAACTGAATGAATGAACTTATCCTGTCTTCCTCGGGGGGGGGGGTTTCTTCCACAGTTGATAGATAGATAGATAGATAGATAGATAGACTTTAATTTAGTGTAGTAGGCAGGATAAGATAGATAGATAGATAGATAGATAGATAGATAGATAGATAGATAGATAGATAGATAGATAGATAGTGTAATAAGAATGTAAGTTTAATGTCACTGTGCTCTGTACAAGAAATTATTTTATAAATCCAATCACATGTACAGGCCAGGCCAAAGTTAGCACACAGGGGCTGTCAGCATTTAAAAACTGCTAGTTTAGCATTTGGAGAAAGAAGGGTACAACTGCGAAAATAGGCATTGTACTATTTCTGTATGTGAGAGATGAAATTGAATCCTTTCCTTTCCTTGTTTGGAACCTAAGTGGGGGCCTGTACGTGAAGGAACCAGTGTAAAAGGCTTTGGACAGCAGCCAAGCACTTCGAAGCCAACGGACGAATGGGTGATATCGTCATTCATCCCAAAAACCCTTCCAGTGCAACGACGGAAAATGGCAAACTGTATACATCAAGTTCCCACCTTGGTATTGTCATGCTATGGCTTCCTCCATTTGTAATGCCACGTTTATCGTCAGTAAAGAAAGCGAAGTTATTTTCTCTTATGTGATTTTTATCGGCGTATCATTATAGGAGGGATATCGCCTTTTAATATCATATCTCTATATTTTTCAGTTACTTTAAACGCCGCAATTATAAAAGAACTTATTCCAATTAGGGAGCTATATTGCACCCTAAAAAAGAAACAGATAGATAGATAGATAGATAGATAGATAGATAGATAGATAGATAGAAAGGCACTATATTTGTCATGAATCAGGGGTCATGTGACTACAGTCGCTGCATCTGTAACGTCACATACCTCTGGTACAAATCCATTCTTGTCTTACTTAATGATGGCATATGATTCTGAGCAGTGCGTCTTTAGCTGATTTTGTCGTTGACATATATTAAGGAGGCGGGGCCGTGCATGATTTTGTGTGCTAGGTACCTCGCCTTCATTGCCGCAATTCATAAGTAGCGTGCCAACCAAACCTTGCCACACACCAGCAGCATGCAGGGTCGTGCTGTGATGAGGCGTCAAGTAAAGACCTGACCTGATGTAACCTACGCTAATCTAACCTACCCTTACATCAGCATAATACATACATCATATAAATAAATAATAATTATTGAACTACAGTAATAGTAATGCATTACGAACAGCGTTGATATTGCTATATTAACTATTAACTATAAACGCTATTCGATTTCATTTACTGCATGTCTGTGGAAGCTCCGTCGTTAAAGCAGCACATTGTTATCGAGTCACAACTGTTTGGCCATGTCGTGTGTTGAGATTATTCTTCAGTTGGCTAATTTCTAAGTAGGCCACGTGCTCGGTTCGTTTCGTCTTTCATGTATTTGTTGTCTCTGACTGTGATTTTTTGCTTTGCTCCAGTGCTTTGGTTGCTCGATGTATCCCAGCTTTGACCTTTTCTGGCAGTGACTGCGACTCGACTAATTCACGTTATGATTCACGTTGTTATCTCCCAGTCCTTTTGCCACTCACAGTAAAACTAGAGATTCAGTCTCATCACACACAGAAAGTCTCTGTCTGATTATTTTCACGCTTCTTCGGTAATTCCCTGCATAAATATCTGGCATCAGCTTCACATAAGTTACAAGAGCATTTAGCGATGAAAGTAATTCACCTTTCCCAATCACAATACTCGTTTCAGTGATGAAGGAAATTCCCCAACCAACAGTGCCAGCTTCAGACATTTAAATGCTCTTGCAGTCAATAGAGAAAACACAATTTAAATTCCCAAATGAAACAATTCAAAATGGGTTTATTGTGTCCTTTGGCAGAGAAGATCCCAGCGCACGTCATAATAGTCCTACTTTGTGGCATTCAGGATGAAACACTGCCGGAGATGAATGCGTTCAGAAAGTCCAGACCTGCCTGGTGTGGTGAGAAGAGAAGAGAAGAATCTCACTGGGAGCAGACAGAGCAGAGTCAAATGAAAACTTCACCTGGGCATCTAATGAGAACAAAAGGCAAATGGCATCCGAGGAGGGATTGGGTCGGACTCGGCCAAACAACGCATTCTCAGGAAGTCCCTTCAGCTGCCTTTGGTCTTCTTGTAGGTTGTGTCGTGCTGCATATTTTCTTTAGAATATATCAACTTTTGTAATCTCATTTTCATAAACTAATAAACACGGATCATCCGTTCATTTCGTAGACATGGGGTTAGAATTCTAAAACTTGCGTAGGCTCATATAGAGGGTTGAAAATGTGCAAACACTACGTTCCATGCACAAGTCGCAATTTATAAAAGAAAACTTGCTGGGAGAAATTGCATTTATTTATTGTAAACTGAAGGCCGTCTGTCTTGCATCGTCCTGGAAGGGGTGCAGCTTAATGATTTGGATACGGAGTTAGGCGCCATCTGTTGTGAGCGTGTCGGAGCTGCGGGTGAAAAGGGAGAGGTCATTGGCGTCCAGGGTGGTAGTGCTTAATTCTGGGGTCTCTTAGATGCTGCCTAACTTCTGTCTAAGAGCCATACTATTGTTGCACAAAGCTAACAATTAAAAACATTCCATTAATTACCTTTAACTTTATTGGGGTGGAACAGAATCTTCCATTATTCATTGTGACCACCAGGGGGTGCTCCAGTGCCTTGACTCCAAACACAACTCAATCACAGACAGTTCTGAGTTGAATTAAATTGTAATAATAAGCAAATGACACACTGATAGCTTCCGTCTCCTTCTCATCCTTCTTCTTGAGCACCGCCTAACTCCCATCCTGAAGCAGTGAGATGGCTTCCTTTGTTTCCTTGAACACGGGTGGTGCTTCTGGGGTCGAGTCATTAACTTTTCAGAAGCACTTCCAGGTCATAGGGAGGCTGCAAGCTGTTTTTCAATCACGGCCTACCCAAAGATTCCCTACTAGGTTTGTCTTCCCAAACTCCGACTCTCAGGCAACCCTGCAGGTGTCCAACTTGTGCCAGGGGATGAATTGTATATAAACAGCCACTTCCCCGGGTCCACCCATTTACTTGACCCTCAAACCACTCTGATTGGCCAGGCTGTGTCTCCACTCTAGTGGTCCTTCTATTACATTGACTCGACCGGGTAAGGAATCTTACTCAACCCCCGTTGGAATGCCAGACCATCCTCTCCATTACTCCACTATGTTAAAGCTACGTTATATTCAAGTTCAAACTAAGTAAATACTAAGATAAATTTCACTTTAACATTAACTTAAAAGGATTTGGCTCTTCATGGCATAGCACTGAGCTGTGAGTGTTTGAACTTCCCATAAGCCATTGTGTACATGTTGTGATACGTCACCTTCTGTCTGTTGCTGTTACCACATTATTATCAGATTGCCTTTAGATTTTGATTTACTCTTATAACTTGTACAAGACAGAGACCCCAAAGGTGCCAATGGAGCTGGAGGACCAGGAGCAAAATGGCTGTGGGAAAGAGAATAGATCTTTAAATAAACCTTTCTGAAAATGTGTTTGCACTTTGTCATTATGGGGTTAGGAGTGCAGAATGAAATGCAAAAATGGCAAATTTATCCCTTTAAAATTAAATGTTCAACACAATAAGGTGTGCAAAAAGTGAAAGGGTTTGTGCATACTGCTCTTCTGTTGTTAGTCATTAGTAATTAAATATAAGTAATACGATATTTATAAACTGTCACTAACCTTCACCTGTTCGGTTTCTCTTCTTGGTATCCTCATGTGGCACTTAGTGCCACGTCTCTACTGCCAAGATGCTTGCCTGCCTCAGATAAAAGAGAGCTGTACTCATCGGGTAGGAGGCTCCTCTTATCTGATTCACCGGCCCAGCACTGACTAAATTGTAGATTGGCCAATAGGTGGCTTGTTGGCTGAGGTCTCCAGGACCCTGACTGGACACTGGGAGGATTAGATAGATAGATAGATAGATAGATAGATAGATAGATAGCATAGTGGGCAGGATTAGATAGATAGATAGATAGATAGATAGTGTGGCAGTAGGGGGCGCTAGTGCTCCCTTGAACCCTCAGGTACCACGCCAGACACCAGGTAAAAGTCCCAGACTCTTTATTTTTCTTTAGCACAGTGCACCAAGCACCTTCCACTCTACTCATAAATTACACAACCACAATAATAATCTCTCCTCCTCGCCCAGACACTTCGCCCCTCTACCTCCCAGCTCAGCTCAGTGTCTGGACTGGCCCATAGTCCTTTTATAGCCCCTGACCCAGAGGTGTTCCTGCTCAATCAGTCCACAGTTCCTTATTCCTTCCGGGTCAGGGTAAACAGACCTTTTCTTCAACCCGGGAGCATGTTGTTCCTTCCCGTCACGTGATCGTGACGTACTCCCGAGTTATAAGGCACAAAAGAGCCCACAAGCCCCCCTACAGCGACTCCTGGTGGCCCCCAAGGTATCCAGCAGGGCTGTGTATAAACACTACATAGTCCATGAGGCCCTGCTGGACCTCGGGGCACAATCCTGCTGTCGGGAGAGCTCCTCCTGGCGGCCTGGGGGTGAGGACCGGAACCAGAAGCCGGCAATCCTCCACAATAGATAGATAGATAGCATAGTTGGCAGGATTAGATAGATAGATAGATAGATAGCATAGTTGGCAGGATTAGATAGATAGCATAGTTGGCAGGATTAGATAGATAGATAGATAGATAGATAGATAGATAGTAGGATCAGACAGATGGATAGTGTAGTTGGCAGGATTAGATAGATAGATAGATGGATAGTGTAGTTGGCAGGATTAGATAAATAGATAGATAGATAGATAG
Organism: Polypterus bichir lapradei; assembly: GCA_026402145.1. NCBI lineage: Eukaryota > Metazoa > Chordata > Cladistia > Polypteriformes > Polypteridae > Polypterus > Polypterus bichir. The sequence goes on along the minus strand of JANRMT010061414.1, from coordinate 6,741,159 downwards.
ATAGATAGATAGATAGATAGATAGATAGATAGACAGATAGAGAGATAGTGTAGCTGGTAGGATCAGACAGATGGATAGCGTAGTTGGCAGGATTAGATAGATAGATAGATAGATGAGGCAGCCACGATAGCTCTTTGAGGAGGATGACTTGTGCTCTGTTATGTGCATTGTTTTACACGATTGCAGGCCCAGCCTATGATGAAGGGGGTGGGGGGGTTGGTCTCTCTCTGAACTACCTTTCCTAAGATTTCTCCCAATTTTTTTCCCTGCTCCTTTGGGAGTTTTTTACTTGTATTCTTAGAGAGTCAAGCCTATGGGGGCGACTATCAAAAAATGAGGCCTGTTAAAGCCCATGGAGGCATTCCTTTAAGTGGTTTTGGGCAATACAAGAAATAAGGTGTTGTTGTTGTTGAATACTTTTTGAATCTATTACACATTATCACAAAAAGAGTCCAAAGACATTGAAAAGGTTTGGGGCAGCCACTCGTACATTGTGCCCTGGCTGCAAATGGGTAAATTTGATGAGAGGTTCACAAGTTTGAGTCCAAAACAGAACTGATTTGAGTGTGAGAATATGATGGCTTTAAAGGCAGGGACAGGAAGTGATATCATTTGGACTGGAACTGGAAGTGATGTCATCGGGACCGGAAGTCACGTCATCAATAGCGCTGGGACCTAGTGGGATTTCCCAAGGATGGTCTTCAGAGGATTGAGAGTGAGAGTTAGTGCAGCTCGCCACCCCCTGGTCTGGCGTGGTACTACTATTATTCAGGCTCTCTAGCTGCCTCCCAATCTCACGTGTGTGACAACATGCATTGAATGAAAGCGCGCTATAGAAATGAGCGTTGATTTTGTTGTTGTTATGCCAATCGTCATCGTCCGGATGACTGGCTGCTGTCGGATGATTGGGTCAGACGAGCCTTGAGAACCAAACTGTCACCAGTGAAGCTTACAGTAACATTTAAGTCCAAAGTAAGGCGAGTGCTGAATGACAAACATTTTATAAACTGCCGTAGTGAGTCATTTATTTGGAGTTTCTTGTTGTGAAATGCGTGTTGTGAAATGTCTGCTTGCTTGCTGAGGGTAAGTGCGCTAAAAGAATTATGTTGTCTTTGTGACATGCAGCAATAAAACAACCAAACTTAAACAAGAACATTTCTTTACAGGTCATTTACGCCCCTTAGGGATCCATCCACACGTCATCGGTTGAAAAATCCCTTAACAAACTAATCATGGGGTTAGCTGTATGTAGCAGAGTCAGTCATTATCCAACCCACTAAATCCTAACACAGGGTCATGGGGGTCTGCTGGAGCCAATCCCAGCAAGGCAAGAACAAACCCCGGGCAGGGCGCCAGCCCACCGCAGGGCACACACACACACCAAGCACTCACACTAGGGACAATTTAGGATCGCCAATGCACCTAACCTGCATGTCTTTGGACTGTGGGAGGAAACCCACGCAGACACGGGGAGAACATGCAAACTCCAAACCCAGTTCTTCTTACTGCAAGGCAGCAACGCTACCCACTGCGCCACCGTGCTGCCTATGTAGCAGAGTGTAATATGTTATTTGTAATTTTTGTTTTGTTTTAGTTATGAAACTTCCCCAAATTTAATTAATTCTTGTAAATAGTAGTGTACTTGATTGTATAATATGTTGAAGTACAGGCGTTAATTAGCATGACACCTCACAACCTGCATGCTCTGCCACCAGAAGCACGATGAAAGCTGCTGGGGTAGGTGATGTTTTCAGCTCTCCCCAAGCTTTTTCTGATTTTCATTTTATTTATTGTGTATTGATAATTTGTAATTGCTTTAAATTATTATTTATTATAGGGGAGAAGCCGCTTATGTGACGCCCGTTTTTGTTTTTGGAAAGGAAAATGAAACTTTTTGTTTTCGACCCTACGTGACTCTGACTTGATACGGTGCAGAGAAAGTTCGATTGCAGTCGGCTACATGTACATACAATAATAAAAAAAAAAATAAAAATACAAGAGATTTTCCTCTACAGTACACGACCTCCAGGGATTCGTTTGTTTAAGGTCCTTCTCGGGACGGCTTGACAGTTCATCAGCTAAGGACAACAACCCAAACGCAATCGCAGTCACAACAATAAAGTAATGTCTTCACAGCAATGAAAAGTCAAAGAGAGTCTCATATGCGCCGTTTCGTAAAACACGCCACACTATACGGTGCCGGGCAGCATAGTCTTTTCATGTTAATGATGTTTACGTCCACGTTTTTTTTCTTTTCACGCCTCTTTTTTGTTCCAAAGAGAAAAAAAAAATCACTTCCTATTTGAAGATTTGTTAAAGCACCCCCCCCCGCCACCTTACATTTAATACAAAAGAAATACTCATAATGGATAATACCCTTATTATTCCAACTAACAATAAACAAACCTTGTTTAATCCTATTATGCACTTTGGACTTCCTATTACACCTGCATTCCATTTGGGAAATTAAATTAAAAAAAAAAAAAAAAACATAACTCCCAGCATTTGGAAATGCCACCGAATACAAAATACCCACTGTTATGAAAAAGACCCTTCTGGTGATACGTCTGAGACGCGACCGATGGATCAGATGGATGTCACAAACGCAAATGGGAATTTTCTCTTGGTCGCTGTATTTACCATTTAAGACCCATCAATCTTGGGAACAATGACTTTGGCTCCTACAGTGAACTGTTGAGTGTGCTTCATTGATAGAAGAATCGCTTCAGAACAGTCAAGTAAATGAGGAGTGCTGTCTGAGGTTCAATATGTCAAGTAAAAGGATCAAATTTCTCTTTAAAGTTCAATACAAACAAGCAGAACAATATGGCCTTTTTCCTTTGATGTCAGTCCAGGTCACTTAAAGACTTGGGTTTTCTAAATCATATTATTTTATTTATTTATTTTTTTTGGGTAGAAATGCCACCGCATTTTGCTCCCATAGTCGCATAAACTGGTGAGGGTGGGAGAGTCGTACAAAGACATCATTTTCACTGTTTTCTAAATCTATCGTGCCAGTAAGAAAAAAAAAAATGTAATTGCGGGTCTCAAAATTAGCACAAAGGGCATCAAGTTAAAAAGACAAAAAAAAAAAAAAAAAAAGGAACGGAATACTTTCCCGAAGCTCCCCAGTGAGAAGGTACGACTGAGGACGTATTTCATGAACCTTAACTGAAAAAAAATCTAAACTTACAGAAGACGAGACATGCAATACTCGGTGGAAAGAAAGCCCGGGCTCATATTCCTCATACTTGACTTTTTTTTTTTTTTTTAGAAAGAAATTGGAATAATTGTGCATTATTGTGCATGGCTCTTTTCTCAAAGATTAATGGAAAAATATCTTCTTTGAATGAATGAATGAATGAATCTTTGGGAAGATGATACAAACATCTGTGGAAAAAATAGGAAAACGAACTGGATATGGGCCCGGCTCTCTGGTTTAGAATATTCATCTGAGTATGGCTTTGCCTACTGTCTAGGATTTTTCATTTCTCTCACCTTGGCTATTAGAACAATTCGGAATGCTGGGAAGGTCGCTGCGTCTGAATGGAATTAGACACTGAGAAGTGCCAATGAGTTCGTGGGCAAATATCACATTGGAGAAATGAAATATTCTTAGCAAAAAAAAAAAGACGTTCACTTTTTATTGGCCAATACCTTCTGAGGTAATACATTCATTTTTCTAAGTACAGGACCTACCAAAAGTATTCATCCCCTTGGAAGTTTTCACATCATACTTATTATATTCATTATACTCTATAACACCAGCGCTTGCCACCTACACAAATTCTCAGATTACTCCTCCATTGCAGGCTACACTAATAATGGAGACGAGTCGGAATACAGGAAGGTTCTGGAGGACTTTGTCTTCAGCAAATTCTGCAAATTAACATCAGTGAGACAAAAGAGCTGGGGCTGGACCTCCAGTGGGCAAGGGAACCTCTGAGACCAGCCACCAATAATAATAATGGAGATGAGGTCGGAGTACAGAAAGGTTCCAGAGAACTTTGTCTTGTGGCGCAGGAAGAACCATCTGCAAATTAATATCAGCAAGACAAAAGAGCTGGTGGTGGACTTCCAGAGAAACTCTGAGATTAGCCGCCAATAATAATAGAGACGAGGTCAGAATACAGAAAGGTTGAGAATGACTTCTTCTTGTGTTGCAGGGAGAACCACCTGCAAATCAACATCAGCAAGACAAAAGAGCTGGTGGTGACCTCCAGCTGACTTTAGAACCTCTGAGACTAGCCACCAATAATAATAATGGAGATGAGTTGGAGTGCAGGAAGGTTCTGGCAGACTTTGTCTTGTGGTACAGGAAGAATCACCTGCAAATCAGCATAAGCAAGACAAAACAGCTGGTGGTGGACCTCCAGTGGGCCGAAGAACCTCTGAGACCTTTCATCAATAATAATAATACCGACAAGTCGGAGTACAGGAAAGTTGAATAAGACTCCGTCTTGTGTTGGAGGGAGAACTAGCTGTAAATCAACATCAGCGAGACAGAAGAGCGGGTGGTGGACTTCCAGTGGGTCAAAGAACCTCTGAGACAAGTCACCAATAATTAAAATGGAGACATGGATCAGAGTATAAGAAAGTTATGGCAGACTTTGTCTTATGGTACAGGAAGAATCACCTGCAAATCAGCATCAGAAAGACAAAAGAGCTGGTGATGGACCTCCAGCGGACCAAAGAACTTATGAGACCAGCCAGCAATAATAATAGAGATGAGGTCAGAATACAGGAAGGTTCTGGAGAACTTTGTCTTATGGTGCAGGGAGAACCACTAGCAAATCAGCATCAGTGAGACAAAAGAGCTGGTGGTGGACTTCCAGTGGGCCGAAGAACCTCTGAGACCAGCCACCAATAATTATAATGGAGACGGGGTCAGAGTACAGGAAAGTTCTTCAGCAAATTCTGCAAGTCAATATTAGCAAGATAAAAGAGCTGGTGGTGGACCTCCAGCGGGGCGATGAACCACTGAGTCCAGCCACCAATAATAATGGAGATGAGGTCTTACTACAGGAAGGTTCTAGAGAACTTTGTCTTGTGGTGCAGGAAGAACCACCTGCAAATAAACATCAGAAAGACAAAAGAGATGGTGGTGGACCTCCAGTGGGCTGAACAACCTCTGAGACCAGCCATCAATAATAATAATGGAGACGGGATCAGAGTACAGGAAAATTCTGGAAGACGTCATCATGTTGTACAGGGTGGACTAGCCACAGCTCAACATCAGCAAGACAAAAGTACCGATGGTGAACTTCCAGTGGGATGAAGAACCTCTGAGACCTTTCCTCAATAATAGTAATGGAGACAAGTCAGAGTGCAGGAAGGCTGAAGAGGACTTCAATATCAACAGGATAAAAGAGATGTTGGTGGACTTCCAGTGGAGTGAAGAACCTCTGAGACAAGCCACCAATAATAATGGAGACGAGGTTGGAGTACAGGAAGGTTCTGGAGAATTTTGTCTTGTGGTGCAGGAAGAACCAACAGCAACTCAATATCAGCAGGATAAAAGAGGTGGTGGACCTACAGCGGGCCGAAGAACCTCTGAGACCTTTCATCAATAATAATAATGGAGACAAGTTGGAGTGAAGGAAGCTTGAGGAGGACTTTGTCTTGTGTTTCAGGGAGAACCTAATCTAATAATAATAAAAATGAGAGTAGTAGATGAAGAAGAAGAGTAACATGAAGAAAAAGAAGAAGAATATGAAGGAAAGAAGAAGAAGAACATTAGGGACAAGAAGAAGAACATCAAACAAAGGAGGAAGAAAAAGTACATGAATAGAAAAGAAGACAAAGAAAAAGAAAATGAAGAAAAAGAAGAACACGAAAGGAAGAGGAATAACATGAAGAAAAATAAAAAGACGGTGAAGAAGAACAGCATGAGGGAAAGAAAGAAGAAGAAGGAAAGCACAATAGAGAAGGATAGTGTGCTAACCCTAACCCTAACCTCAGCACACTGCGCTAATCGGGCCCAAGAGTGAGTGTATCACTTCACTGTATTCTGCACATGTGACAATACCTCTTCTACAACAATATTCCAGTTATTCAGTTTGCTTAACTTAAACATTTAAAAGTTTTATTTTTGCGCTGTACTCACTAATCTCATTTGGAACAGACTGGGAAAAATCAAATGGAGAAATCTGAATTTCAGCCATCATGGTTAGGAATACGGCGAGCGCGGTTTACGTGTAAAAGTGCCTGCAAGTCTGTCTCTTATCCCGTGAGCTTCTTACTCACAAACCTCTCATTGTGTTTAATCCCCCCATTCCTATGCACAGCATGAAGCACTTTGTGTTTTGAGATGTTTGATTTCATTTGGCACTTTTACACCCCTGAGAACTCCTCTTTGTTCTCGTCTGAAAGCGATTTCTGTTGTAATTTACACACTTGACCCTGCATCCTCGTTGAATTGTATAGTTTTTTTTTTTTTTTTATGAGGTACTAAAAGGCACCTGTAGTGCTGAAATGTTCTCAGTTAACTTTCTGAGGGGAACAATTCAACACTACAGGTGCTTTTTAAATAATTTTACAACCATTGACAACTCTTTCACCTTTCTTTGTGTCCTTTTTTGCCGCAGTGCTTTAGAAGAGAAGGTCTGCAGAACAATGTGCAAGTGTGTGCATTCTGTGAGACAGAAAGGTTACCGTTGATTAGCACGTAATCTGTAAACCTGCTTCAGAGAATGGCTTTATTAATAGGAAATTAGAGCACCGCCCTCACGCTCTTCGATTTTATTTTTTTTTTCGCGCTTCACTCGCTGCATCTTGAAGTCAGACCTTTTTTTCTAATTAGATTTTGTTAAACTTTATATTTTCCTAAACATTTCTCTATTTCATTTTTTTTTTGCATGTTCAGTAATCTATACAGTGCTATGCTGTAACTACAGTGTACCGGTACTGAAAAAGTATCAAAAAACCCAAATTTTAAAGCAGTACTGTATCAGGATTTCAGGATTTTCAGTCTTGAAGAAAAAAAAAATGTAGCTTTCCTCTGAACCCATCATTACCTTCCATATTCACTTTTGCAGTTGTAGAAAAAAACGTTGGTTTCATAGACTCTGTGAAAAGAAACTACACGCTTTGACACAATCGCAACTTCCCGGGTACCCCACCACCCATTGCCTTGATACCTTCAGGACTTCAGAGGGGCTTATTACTTATTAGCTCTGTAAGGCCGTGCTGTAAAAAGCCCCTCTCCTAGAAACCACAGATTCTGACACTTCAATCAATCAAGCGCATCGGTTGTGCATGAGCGGCTAAGCGAGGTTCTCTTTCCTTGGAGGTTTCGTTTTGCCGATGTGCTCACCTCCGTTGTCTATCAGCAGCTAAGCGAGTGTCTCTCTCCTCTGAGGTTTCGTTTTGCTGATGTGTTCGTCTTGCTTGTGTATTAGCGTCTAAGCGAGTTTCTCTTCTCTCGGCGGTTTCACTTTGCCGACAGAGTCATTTTCTTTAAACTTCATGCTATAGTCTTGCACTTCCAGGCTGGACAGATGGACACACACACTTCCATGCGTAGACGTTTATATATATATGATTATTTTGATGACCAATCGCTCCCCACTTATTGCTTCGATACAATCATAACTTTAAGACTATCCAAAGAGGAGCAGAGTGTAATGTGCCACAATGGTGTGGTGCACCAGGAAGGTGAGCAATGGTGTAGGGTATGAGGGAGGCTGGAGCATTGGAACCATTTTAGTACTTGTATTGATGTCCAAAAGTTGTTATTGATACCAAAGTCAAATTGAAGTACTGATCCAACACTGCAGTAGACCTTCAGAGTAGACTGCTGAATCACCCAGGACTGGTTTCTTCTTTTGCTTAATGTCCACAGGTGTAGACTCCATCTCATACTGAAACTGGTTTGATATACGGTACATTGTGGCAGCACAGTAGACAGCAACGCTGTCTCACACATACATATCTATCATAGAGTGATGTATATATTTGTCCTGTTTATAGTGCTTTTCACATCTGTCTGTCTATCGATCTAATTTTGTGATCCTGCCGACTACACTAAAATTATTACCTCACCATCTATCTATCTATCTATCTATCTATCTATCTATCTATCTATCTATCTATCTATCTA
>JANRMT010061414.1:6719920-6733048 GCA_026402145.1 Polypterus bichir lapradei | reverse complement strand
CTATCTATCTATCTATCTATCTATCTATCTATCTATCTATCTATCTAATCTTATCCTGCCTACTACACTATATTATATTATATTATATTATATTATATTATATTATATTATATTATATTATATTATATTATATTATATTATATTATATTGTTATCAGTAGGGGGTGCCAACAAAAGACACTCAAGACCCAATGCAACTTCGGGTTCAGAGTAAAGCATTTTTAATCCTGTCAGCTGCAACAATACAATAAATGAAGCCAATATACAATATACATGTACATATATATTGTCACAGGTGGCTAGGGGTGGTACCCGGCCAAGACACCCAGGTGGACCAGAGGAGGGCTTACGCCTCCCCCAGACCATGTGGGGCCTACCACCCTGGTGGCTATTGGGACCACAGGTACAGAGCTTTGAAGCTCAGCCCTGTAGGGGCCCGTGGTCACCACCAGGGGGCGCCCCAATGCCTTTGGAGCCCTGGATTTCAGCACTTCCGCCACACCCGGAAGTGCTGGGGGAAAGAGGATCAGGGACACCCGGAGTGCTTCCGGGTGCGCAGCCGGCACTTCCGCCACACTGGGAAGTGGCGGCAGAAGTTTGTCAGGAAGCACCTAGAGCATATCTGGGTTACTATAAAAGGGGCCGCCTCCGTCCATTCGATGGCTGGAGTTGGGTGGAAGAGGACAGAGCTCAGGAGGAGAGGAGTGGAGGCAGTCAGGAGAAAGGAGACATTGGATAGAGAGGCCTGAACTTTGGGAGAGTTGTGGGTTGTGTGCACTTATTATTGTATATAGTAGTTGTAAAATAAACGTGTGGTGGTGCTTTTAAACATGTCTAATTGTCTGTGTCCGGGGCTCGTTCCACAATATACAAATATACACATATACGAGCATGCTCTCTTATCTCTCTCTCCCCTCTCCTGCAATGAGTGTTGTCTTCCTTCCTCCCGACTCTGACTCACCTGGATGTGGCTGAGCGGCTCCTTTTATCTTGAATCAGGGAGTCATGCCTGATGGAATGACTTCTTGGTGAATCGTAAGTCCCAAAAACCAAGGAGCACAGCTGGATCCCAAAAGGACTGCTGTACGGTATTACAACTCCTAGCACGTTCTGAAGGTGTCCACTGGTGTACCTGACTCCAGGGTTGCTTCCACTTATCAGTTCAGGGGAGCATGTAGCTTGAATATTCCAGCTCCCCGTGTTCATCCTGGTCCAGATGGCAGTCTCTGCATGCCATCCATGACACTATCTATCTACCTATCTGTCTATTGTGGCGGGCGGCCGGGTCCCATGCCCGGCCAGGACGCCCCTTCAATGTATGTTCCGGGTGAGCAACCATGGGCTACTCAGTACCTCTCCCGTGACGCTTGGTGGCAGACTCCCTGGCTGACGATGGTGCCTCAGTTTCCCGCAGGGCTCAATGGAAGAGATGGAGTTCTCCACAGCCCTGTTGGGATCTGGGGTGGCCGTCTGGGGGTGCTGCATGGGTCCCTGAGCCTGCATGGACAACTCTGCAGCCCCGCTCGGAAGTACAATCAGAAACAGGTGATCAAGCACCAGGAGCATTTCCGGGTGGGCTATAAAAGGGGCCAGCAACCACCACTCAGCGGCCAGAGTCTGGTGGAGGAGGACAAGGTTGCCTGGGAGGAGTGGTGGTGCAGGAGAAGAAAGAGTGCTTCATTGTGTATTGTGCTTGGGACTGTGTATTGCATGAGGGGTTCACGGGGAAGATGTGCCCCACAGGTGAAGAAAAATAAATAGTGTGTTTATTTTACACGTACCTCTGTGTCCAATCTGTGTCGGGTCGGGCACAATGTAGCGCCTTTGTTACACTATCTATCTATCTATCTATCTATCTAATCCTGCCAACTACGCTATCTATCTATTTATCTATGATCAGCATATAGGAAAGGACAGTACATGGGGCAGCTCTGTGTTATGAAACCAGTCCAGCCTATCATTGATGTTGACCCCCATGTACTTGTAGTTGTGGACCACCTCTACATCCGCTTAATGAATACTGATCACACCAGGAGGCTCTTCTGTTCAGCGAAGCTCCTGAATCACGGAGGTCTGTGAACCCACAAAAGGTCTCCCACACGTTGCTCCTCTGATCACAGGCCCCATGTACAGTGCGTGATCCACATGTAGGAAAGGGCGGCTCTGTTTTATGAAACCAGTCCAGGCTGTCATTGACGTGGACCCCCATGTACTTGTACGAGTGGACAACCTCTACATGCGCTTCATGAATAGTGACCGCACCTGTGCAGCGAAGGTCAATAAGCAGTTCCTTGCTTTTGCTGATGTTAAGTTGCCGAGAATTCATTCTGCACCAAGAAACAAGCATCTCCACCTGACTTCTGCACTTAATCAGTGAGCCATTTTCATTTTACGTTCACTCATTTGGATGACCCCTTTGTCTAAGGCATCTTACAGCATCTTAGAGACACAATTGGTTTGGTTTTTTCAGCTGGAACACAGGCAGGTGACGCAACTTGGTCATGGTTAGAATCAGGATTATAACCCACAAGCCCAGGATATGTATTTATTTATTTATAAAGCACATTTTCATAGTGAAGACCAACGCCTTAACCGCTATGTCATACTGCCTAACATCACTTGCTTATTCTTACCATATTTCCACAATAGTATTTTCATTGATTTATTTCATGTCTACGGCATGTGTGCCGCCAAAATACATTGGTGGAATATTTGTTTTTATCTTCCCCATCTCTGGTCTCTATTCCCATATAACAGTTATTTCCTGTTCTTCAACTCTTCACAGGTCAAAGGTTACGACCTCTGGTGTGACCCACATGCCTAATGAGTGCCAGCCTCCTAATCGTCTCCTATAACACATTTTAGCCATCTTCAGCCTAAAGCTTTTAGTCCTGAGGCTGACAAATTCCAGGGCGAGAAAGTGAGACGGCTAAGAAATTACCTAATGTGACACTCCGGTGCCCCCATTAGTAGCTTAAAAGGGGTGTGAAAGTGTTCACTCTCTAATTGCCACCGAGTTACAGAAAGACGGGAATTTTACGTTAAGGAAGGGTTACGATTTATTTCTTTCAATCAGAAATATTAGAAAAGTCAACGTCCGGCATGACATTTCCCGACGGTGCAAAGGCTGATTTTGAAATAAAGAGAGGCCTTGTGATGATCGTCACTTTCCGTATTAACTCTGATGTTTCTCAATGTACTTCCACTTTAAGAAACGTACTCTGAAAAAATGGTTGCAACTTTTTCCACCTCAGCTGAAACTTGTGAAGGTTTGCATTCCACGCTGAAGAAGTCTAAAGCCCAAATGTCAAGTGACCTCTTTATATTTATGTTAGGGGGCGACTGTTTGACTTACCTTTGGTTCGTGCAGAGAATGCCTCCTGGTAAAGGCATAACTCTTCTAAAGTCCTAAGGCGCTGAGATTTCATACATAAATATTTGTCTGGCAGCGCTCATGCTAACTGATTTAGGGCTTCATGTTACCTGTGCAAATACAGGCCGGGATACGCTTTAAAGGGTACGCCATTTCAGCCTGCCCAGAAATTACACAGCTTCATGGGTTCAATCAATTCCCATTTTTCTAATAAATGAAATTCACACCTTACCGTTTTACAATTTTTTTTCAGTAATTATTTCTCTTTGGCTTACATTTCATCTGTTAAGTCATCTGTGTTCTCTATTTATGAGAAAAAATATAAAAACCTACGTGCCTTCAAAGCTATTAGATTTTCTGACAACAGTTAGGAATACATAATGGATTTATTTTGAATTAGAACATTAGAACAATTGAGATGAGAACAGGCCATTCAGCCCTACAAAGCTCACCAGTCCTGTCCACTTATTTCTTCCAGAAAAACATCAAGTCGAGTTTTGAAAGTCCCTAAAGTCCTACTGTCTACCACACGACTTGGTCTCTTATTCCAAATGTCGATGATTCCTTGTGTAAAGAAAAACTTTGTAATGTTTCTGCGAAATTTACCCTTAGCAAGTTTTCAACTGTGTTCTCGATGAACACATTTTAAAGTCACCATCTCGATCCACTGGACTAATTCCCTTCATCATTTTAAACACTTCAATCAGGTTTCCTCTTCATCTTCTTTAAAGGCTTTAACTCTTTCCTCATAACTCATCCCCTGTAGCCTTGGAATCGGCCTAGTTGCTCTTCTCTGGACTTTTTCTAGTGCTGCTATGTCCTATCCAGTTATTTCTTCCAGAAAAACATCAAGTCGAGTATTGAAAGTCCCTGTCCACCACACCACTTGGTCGCTTATTCCAAGTGTCTATCATTCTTTGTGTAAAGAAAAACTTTCTAATGTTTGTGTGAAATTAACCCTTAACAAGTTTCCAACTGTGTTCCTGTGTTCTTGATGAACTTATTTTAAAGTCACCATCTCGATCTACTGGACTATATCCCTTCATAATTTTAAACACTCCATTCAGGTCTCCTCTTAATCTTCTTTTTCTTAAACTGTAAAGGCTCAGCTCTTTTAATCTTTCCTCATAACTCATTCCCTGTAGCCCTGAATCAGCCTAGTCGCTCTTCTCTGACCTTTTCTAGTGCTGCTATGTCCTTTTTGTAGCCAGGAGACCAAAACTGCATCCAGGAGTCCAGATGAGGCCTCACCAGTGTGTTATTCAAGATATGCAAAGAACACTACAGAAAAATGGCAAACATATACATTGTAATTGTCTGAGTAAATCAGAAAAGTCCTGGGGTGTCATTCATAAAGCTTCCATACGTATTAAAGAAGGCTAACAGAATGTCAGGTTATATAGCGCCTTGGTGTGTGGAGTACATGTCACAGGAGGTTCTGCTCAAGCTTTATAACACACTGGTGAGGCCTCATCTGGAGTACTGGGGGCAGTTTTGGGCCCACTAGACATAGCAGCACAAGAAAAAGGTCCAGAGAAGAACAACTTGGCTGATTCCATGGCTACAGGGGATGAGTTATGAGGAAAGATTAAAAGAGCTGAGCCTTTATAGTTTAAGCCAAAGAAGATTAAGCGGAGACCTGAGTGGAGTGTTTAAAATTATGAAGGGAATTAGTCCAGTGGATTGAGACGGTGACTTTAAAATGAGTTAATTGAGAACACGGAGACACAGTTGGAAATTTGTGAAGGGGAAATTTCACACAAACATTAGGAAGTTTTTCTTTACACGAAGAACAATAGACAACTGGGATAAGCGACCAAGTAGTGTGGTAGACAGTAAGACGTTAGGGACTTTCAAAACTGAACTTAACGTTTTTTTGGAAAAATTAAGTGGATAGGACTGGCGAGCTTTGTTGGTCCGAATGGCCCATTCTCATCCAGATTGTTCTGATGTTATAATCCCATGTTAACAGAATCATAGGCCTCGACTTGATGTTATTTTGGAAGAATTACATGGATAGGACTGGTGAGCTTTGTTGGTCCGAATGGCCCGTTCTCATCCAGATTGTTCTGATGTTCTAATGCCATGTTAACAGAATCATAGGCCTCGACTTGAATTTATTTTGGAAGAATTAGGTGGATAGGACTGATGAACTTTGTTTGTCTGATATTCTAATGCCATGTTAACACCATCATAGGCTCCCCGGGCAAAGTAATGCACTGGGACCCCTGTTTTGATAAAAAACAGAAACACACATAGGCATCAGAAACATCGTGGGCCCCTATGCTCCTGGACCCCCCTGGCCAATGTCCATTGCGCCCATATGTTAAGACGGCCCTGTAAATAATCGACAGAAAAACAAAAACAAAACATGCTCTCGAAGGTGGCAGAAAGGAACTGAAAAAAAAAGCTTCCGCAAAGTTAGGAATTTGTCTTGCTCAGTCTATTGACTAGGAGCTCCGTCCTGTGGTGTGCTCTTTTATCGAGTGACGTCTCCTTCCGGTGGCCACTGGATATACAGCTGGGGGACCGAAAGGGGAGGAGTCAGATGCCCCCACTGGGTGTCTTCTCAGCACTGTGGAGAGAACAGAAGAGGACATGGTTAGCACTGGTGCCCCCTCGTGGCATTACAAACATCAGATGAGACCAGAGAACCCAGAAACCTCTCAGACTCAGTCATCCTGTTTCAGTGTGTGGCGGTGGATATTTATCCATGTTGGATTTTGGAAAGCATCATTCTGTTTAATATAATGTAAGTATAACTTAAGCATTTAAGCTCCATCAAAGCAATTTTTAATATGTTTATAATTTGGATGCACTGACATTTAACGGGCATGACAAAGTTAATCCATGTAGTACAGGAAAGCAAAGGATCCAAATTTAAAAAAAACTCTTTGTGTCAGGTAAAAAGTCACATCACAGGAGTAGGAAAGTCACAGCAAGAATTGTGGTTCGTGTTTTGGTAAACAGCAAGGACTTTGAAAGGTGTTGCAGTAAAGTATGGGGCTTTGCCATCACACTCTCACACTTCCACACCCAATAAATAGTGTTCTGTAACTTGTCAGATGACGAGGTGTCAAGGGCATTGTTGTCGACATCTTAGAATGTTCCACACATGTTCTTTTGATTACCGGCACAGGAACACGGCTAGCCAGAAGTGCAGTGCTAACGACACATGAGATTTTCTGTGATCTGGCTTTGTCCTGTTGAAAAGATGGCACCAAGGAGGTGGCAGACATTGAACTAAATTGTTTCATTTTGGCCCTTTATTAATGAATACATGTATTTGTGTGTTCTTTTCACTGCTTTATTTTCGATGTCATTCACCAACATTTGGGCATGTGGCACTAGGAGGTGTGACCACAGGTACAACGGATTCAGAAAGTCCTTAGACTCCTTTAGTATGTGCTGTAGACTAAACATTAAATGGAGAAATGAGCCATCTGTGCCCATCAATCTACACTCAAGAACCCATAATGACAACGTGAAAATGTGTTTGCAAACGTATTAAAAATCAGAACTTGAAATCTCTCCCCGCATAGAAGTTTTCAGACCATTTGTTGTGCCACTCCAAAGCGTGGTCAGGTGCTTCTCCTTGAGGTGTATCGAAAACTTTATTGTTGTTGGGTAAGTCAGAGGACCGGGACTTCACAAAGTGTGGCTTGTCTCACTTGCAGAGGAGCAATGGGGGGACAGGGAAGGGGGCTAGGGGGTTGAGAGAAAGAGAGCAATGCCATTTCTGTTTTATCCCTTATACCCCAGTAACCATTAGTGACAACATAATAATATGCTTCTTTAGTTGTATGATTTAGCAATAATATGAAATCTAAGTCAAAGCTATCGTATGTACAATGTACTACCTGAACCTAAGACTACAAAATCTCAGTAAAAGTTCAGAAGAAATATTTCCATGACCAAATAGTGAACTTTGTGAGGTGGAATGTTAAGGGTGTTAATTATGAATTAAAGAGAAAGAAAGTACTATCTTGTGTGTTACAACCTCGCCACAGGCATAGGCAAGAAAAAAGTCATTTTTTACATGTGTTTTTTTACAAAATAAAAACAAGAATGCGTAAAATTTGATTTTTAATTACTTTTGAAATACTTCTCTTGTGAAGTCTCTAATGTCGTTAATTAAGTCATCGCCAAAAAGGTTATCGTTGAAAGTTCTACGCATGAGTGAATGGAGAAACGCTATCTGGGTTGAGTGGTGGGGTTATAACACACGAGTACCGAAAGTACGCTCACACTTAACAAGTCGAAATGCCAAGATAGTATTTCTACAGGAGACTCACGTATTAAGCAAGGACCAGTTCTGGTTGCAAAAAGAATGGTCTGGCCAAATTTTTCACTCTAGCTATACAAAAAGTAAAGCTTTATTGTTGTCCACCTGTGGCAAAGTGAACTGAAAGAAAATCATTTAAGAAGGCACACGTCTGCCTGTGTGTAGAAGGTCCCACAAATTACACTGCATGTCAGGACAAAGAACCAAGTTGTGAAGTCTAAGGAACTCTCGGTGTACCTCCATGATCAGATCAGGGCAAGAGGATAAAACCATGTCTGAGGCTTTGAGTGTTTCCATGGGCACGGTCAGGCAAGGAGTGCCTTGGTCAGGGTCAATCAGAACTTGAAATCTCTCCCTGCATAGAAGTTTTCAGACCCTTTGTTGTGCCACTCCAAGGCGTGGTCAGGTGCTTCTCTTTAAGGTATGTCGAAAAATTTATTGTTGTTGGGCAAGTCAGAGGACCAGGACTTCACAAAGTGTGGCTTGTCTCACTTGCACAGGAGCAATGGGGGGACAGGGAGGGGGGCTAGGGGGTGGAGAGAAAGAGAGCAATGCCATTTTTGTTTTATCCCTTATACCCCAGTAACCGTTAGTGACAACATAACAATACGCTTCATAGCTGTATGACTTAGCAACAATATGAAATCTAAGTCAATGCTATTGTATGTACAATTTACTACCTTAGCCTAAGACTACAAAATCTCAATAAAAGTTCAGAAGAAATATTTCCATGACCAAAGAGTCAACTTTGTGAGGTGGAATGTTAAGGGTGTTAATTATGAATTAAAGATAAAGAAAGTACTATCCTGTGTGTTATAACCCCACCACAGGCACAGGCAGGAGAAAAACATTTTTTACATTCATTTACTTACAAAATAAAAACAAGAATACGTAAAATTTGATTTTTAATTACTTTTGAAACACTTGTCTTATGAAGTCTCTAATGCCGTTAAGTAAGTCATCGCCAAAAAGGTCATCATTGGAGGTTCTACACATGAGTGAATGAAGAAGTGCTATCTGGGCTGAGTGGTGGAGTTATAACACACGAGTACGAAAGTACGCTCACACTTAACAAGTCGAAATGCCAAGATAGTATTTCTACAGGAGACTCACGTATTAAGCAAGGACCAGTTCTGGTTGCAAAGAGAGTGGTCTGGCCAAATTTTTCACTCTAGCTATTCAAAGAGTAAAACTTTATTGCTGTCCACCTGTGACTAAATGAATTAACTGGGCATCATTTAAGAAGGCACAAGTCTGCTGTGTGTAGAAGGTCCCAGTAATTACACTGCATGTCAGGACAAAGAACCAAAACTCTCGGTGGACCTCCACAATCAGATCTGGGCAAGGGGATAAAACCATGTCTGAGGCTTTGAGTTTCCATTGGCACGGTCAGGCAAGAAGTGCCTTGGTCTGGGTGGTGAACCCAATGGTCACTCTAAGAGAGCTTCACAAGTTCTCTGTCATAAGGGCAATCCTCTCAGCAGCACTCCATTAATCAGGTGGAAACCACTCCTGAGTTAAAGGCATATGGTAGAAAATTGAAGAGCAAGATTTCTGATGAAGACCAGGCCCTGCCCACCGCCCACCTAATACCATCCCAATGGTGAAGCCTAGTGATGGCATCAAGGATTAGGTGTGCAGGAAGGGGGGGTGGTTATAATTAAAGGACAGATGGTTGCAACCAAATACAGAGACGTCCTTAAAGAAAGCTTGCTCCAGAGTGTACATGATGTCAGATGGGAGCAACGGTTCACTTTTTAGCATCATGATGACCTCAAGCATACAGCTAAGACAACACTGGGATATAGGCACTTTATCACATTCATCCTGACAGATCATCACAAGCTCCATTAGATTGGATAGGAAGCATCTATGCACTGTTATCTTCAGGTTTCTCCACACAGGTCCTGGGTTGACGGTTCTTTGACCCGAAGCCAACATCCAACACAACACTAGAGTGTCCTTTAGTGGCCTAATTAAAACCCCTTAGAACATATGTGGGGAGATAATGCAAGGAAAATGTGTTTTTCAAGCATTTATTCAACAAAAAAATGACAATAGATGTGATGGTCCTACTGAGGTGAAAAAGTAAGCCCACCCTTGACCTCAGAAACTGGCATTGCCCACTTTAGCAGAAATGACTTCTTGTAGGCGTTTTGAATAACTGCTCACCAGCCTCTGACACCGACTCAGTGAAATTTTTGGAACATCTCCTCCATGCAAATCCAGGAAGGTGTGCCCCAGGCAAATAACTAAATGGCATACATCACACAGGCCTGAGTCTCCTCAGGAAGTCCAGTCAGCTCTGGCCTTTTTTCTCCAGCACCACTGTGTTTTCACAACTGTCCATTTTTCTGTTTATGTGGACCCTCCAGGTCCTTCCCCATAAATGTTGACTGGTCTCAGAGGCTCCTCAGCATGCTGGAAGTCCAGCACCAACTCTTTTTGTACTGTTGATGCTGAGTTGCAGGTGGTCCTCCCTGCACCACAACACAAAGCCCTCCTCCACAAGCCCCCTTTACTCTCTCCATTATTAATGCTGCCTGTGATGGAGCAGTCGTCTGGAAAATAGGTGGCACGTGTTGGTATTGTAATGTGTTGTAATTCCAGAGGGTGACGTTACCAGAGTGTACACGGTTCTGAAAAGACAAAACAAAGAAGAAGTTTTGGGGGATGCAACCTGTTTATTATCTCACCTGACAATCAAAAGAAGAGTAGTCATCAAAGACTGAGTCATAACGTGACTAATTTGGTGAGTGGCGGTCTTGGGCTTTATACATGCTTGGCAGGAAGAGGCAGGACATGGGCAAAGCGAGGTCGGCAGAAGGGCGTGGTCTTATACAGGAAGTAGGTGTAACTTTACTTGGTCTGTGGAAGAAGGAGAAAAGACATTAGTGCGATTCATCAACCCCTGACTCTGTAGCTCACACTCTGTTATGCCCTTAGACTGCTTCCCATGCATATGTGTGTGTGTGTGTGTGTGACACAGTCTAATACTGATTTAAGGAAGATCCAGCTCCCTACATCTCTTTTCTGTTTATTCAAGGTGATGGTCACCAGACATGGGTGGCATTCCGGCTAGGGTTGTTCAAGGTCCCTTGCCCAGCCAGGAAGCCAGTTTAATGGAAGGACAGTTGGAGACCAATTGTATGGACTATTCAACTGACACAATAGGTGTCAGTTCTCCTGGACTACAGTGCCTACATGGATAGCTGCAGGGCAGGCTGGGAATTCTAGTCCAGTAATGCAGCCCTATGGTGTTCCATGAATGCCACCAGGGGGAGCTGCAGGGATGAATCATCTCCACTTCAAGGAAGCTCTGCCTGACCTGGAAGAACCTCCATACCTGTAGTACGGTCACACCGTAAATGCTCCCAGCAGTCTGACCTCCAGAGTGAGCCAGAGTCAGGGGGATGTGGACGACACTTACCTGGTGAAGTGAAAAGAGAGGAAAAAATAGCAAAAATAAGAGGAATTGTGCTTGGGTGGCATACGCAGAGGTATTGGTGGAAATAAATTCATATTTGAAGTTGTACTTATGTAGGTGTTGGTGTGTTGGAGGATTTGGGGGCTTACTGACGTCCCTTACAGGTCACACCATTTACTTTCTTATTACCCCTCTTTCATATTCAGCCAGCCAGCCATTATCCAACCCGCTATATCCTAACACAGGGTCACGGGAAGCCAATCCCAGCAAACACAGGGCGCAAGGCAGGTAACAAATCCCGGGCAGGGTGCCAGCCCACTGCAGCTCTTTCATATTCCACAAATTCGAAATTATAATAGGAGTGGATCATCAAAGCGTAGCCTTCAAATCATTCGTGACTTTGTCTCGAGTGCAAGCAAACAAAAAAATAAAAATAAAGAAAAGGAATCTAAACTTTTCCCAAGTCACCCAACGGAACTCGGGTTTCTTAGCATAACACGTAGACGGCAGATTAAGCAAACACATAAATCTCACCCACCTCTCCCAGCCTGTAAATGTTAAGCACTGCAGTCGCCCTGTGGAATGAGCACCTGAAGGTCCCGTATAATCACCGGCTGGGTGGAGGAGTGTGCCACATGTTTAGAATCCATAAATATTTACTCAAACATTCTGTCTGGTTGTAATTGACCTCGGTGGGCTGGCATGAGACAAGTGACCCCGCACACAGACTGTCTTATTTCTTCTTTTTTTCTTTTTTTTTTTTGATTCAGACTAACCGGCTTCCCACAAGGCTTTATTTACACGTACGGGTAATTTATTTTCAGCAAATGTTGTAAGTTAGACGACTTCATACCTCCGTATCTTACTGTGCTGTAACTTTTGTTCAACAGCCTATAACCGACACACTCCCCCCCCCCCCCCACCAACTGGCCCCCCAACACACACCCACTAATGGATTTCGAAGGTCATGTAGGCAGCTACTAACTCATTATAAGGAATTTTGACAGCCCCATTTCTGTCCTCTAATGGCTCTGGAGAGCCGACTTTAAAAGAGCCTTCTGTCATGTCTTCTTTATCGTGCAACCATAAACAGCTGTTCGGTTCAAAAAGGATGGCCCTGTAATGTTTCTTTGCAAAAACAGAGTTGGAAAGGCTTGATTAAACATGGTAACAAATAACTGCCTATCGTTGGCGTATATCATTTAGGCTTGCTCTTACTGTAAGAATTAGAAGTTCCTTTATCGCCGGGCTGAAAATCAAAATGCGGCCTCACATTAAGGGCTCTTTCTTCAGACTCCCTGAACCCGCATGAAAACCAACTCCGCTGTCATCAATTTGGCTGGTTATAAAATAGGGTAAGGCTGACATTTTCATAAACATTTATAACTCATGGCTATAGCTTATGTTACTCCAATCCTTTTTTACAGTCACTTAGTCCTGAACAGGGGGTCTGCTGGAGCCTCTCCCAGTTAGCATAGGGTGCAAGTCAAGTTGGGGAGCATGCACTGGCACAGCGCGTTGCCGCATCCACTACACGACGAAACAACTCGGGATCCTGGTTGGCAACCCCCCAGGCAGACACGCGGTCCAGTCCCACCCTCCGGAAATGCCAGGTGTTACGTGGGCGACCCCTTGGCCTGGTCCAGCCATCCGGGTCCCCAACAATGAGGATCTCATTAGCCAGATCACCCTCGGGGAAACGCGCCACATGGCCGTAGTGCCGTAACTGACGCTCCCTCACAGTGCAGGTCATGTGCCTCATTCGGGACTCCATGAGCAACACAAAGTCAAACCAACGGTACCCAAGGATTTTCCAGAGAGACACAGTACCAAAGGCAGGGCCGGATTAAGGTGGGTGCTATTGATGCTGCAGCATTAGGCCTATTCCTGAAATAAGCCCAGATGAAAACAGACGAGAATTTTCCGAAAGCTAAACAGTTTTCCTTTGCTATATTAACCTCGAGAAAAGCCAAGCAAAATGACACCTTTTATTGGCTAACTAAAAAGATTACAATATGCAAGCTTTCGAGGAAACTCAGGCCCC
>JANRMT010061414.1:6706879-6719520 GCA_026402145.1 Polypterus bichir lapradei | reverse complement strand
CTGAGTTGCCTCGAAAGCTTGCATATTGTAATCTTTTTAGTTAGCCAATATAAGGTGTCATTTTGCTTCGCTCTTCTCTACATTCATAATGGCTAACACGGTACAACACCCTAGTACTATATTAACCTCAAAATAATTCTTAGAATGAAACTTGGAGTCCGAGTTTCGGACGCCTAGACACAGCATTACTTATTATACAGTTACTATTGTTCTTTGCGCTGTGACGTAACTATAACGTCTTTGTGTTTATCGTTAACCGAAGATTTCAAGTTAATGCTATCAATTTTACTTAGCAGTTTATTTAGTAATTTTGCTGCATTTTTTGCAATATCTTGGGGATTCTTGCCACTTTATTATTGTTCGTAGTAAATTTTTCACCTTGAAAGTTAGTTGTACAGTAAAAATCGATGGCTATTTAAATGGTTATCTGTAAAGGTAAAACTAAAAGCCGGCCTGCAGGCCCGGCATGGATGTTTAGAATTTTTAAAATCCTCGACAGGATTCTGGTCTATTATGAAATATAAATCGTGGATAAATTTTTACTCTCAAGAGCCTGAACTGAGTCACTTTGACCCAATGTCTCTGCAAATTCATTTTTTCTTATTCTGTTTCGTAAGAGAATTGCAAAATTTTGTGTATTTCATTGTTAGGTTTTCTGCATTAAGTGCACTTTTCAGATAATTGCTATTGAATGTTGATGTCACATAGTTTGATGTTAATCTCGAGTTGTTACGATACTACGTCGTTATTATTATTCATTTTCAATTAAGGCTGGCTGGTTGCGTCGCAAGCAATTAAGGCTCCTTGATCGGTCTGAGTACGCATGTACGGTGAGTGCCGAATGCACATGTACCAATGCCGAGAAAAAATAGGCCTTTTTTGCGTTGTAACATCAGGCCCAATTTCATCTTAATCCACCCCTGACCAAAGGAGTCCAGTCTTCGTCTCAGGTCATTGGAAAGCGTCCATGATCCATGATTCTATTTTTTTACAGTTATATTAAATCCTTTACATACTTCATCAGACTAGATAATTGATCATATCTGTGGACTATTTCCGACTGAAGATTAGTTGTTACTGAATTGAACGGCTTTCTGTCGTCTTGGAGATGGTCCTTTGTGACGTCATATTCATCGCGACTCCCACTCACACCACTCAGACTTTCGTTCGGTGTTTGATACTTCCTCTGGCTTCCATGACGATCCCGTACCAGGACAGGTTTCCTTTTAAGGTATTTAAGCTCCTTTATCATTTATACAGTCTCACGAGGAGCGCTAGCAATTCTCCCAAATGTCCAACTCCGATCAAAGACAAAGATTAAAAGTACTTGTTGAGTCTTTTCAAGTTGTCATTGTTTTCTTCCATCGCAGTCCGACATCAGAATTGATCACACAGGTTTCTTTAATCCAAGGCAGTTTTCAACCTTTAATCTTAGGCTGGTTTTAAAACTTCAGTGTAGCCGCTGGAGTGTAAGGTGAGTTCAAGCACGGGTACAACGCATGCCAAAAGAAATCTCTCAGTCCAAAAGTTTGTTTTAAAAATATTTAGTGAAAATTAAAAGCAAATAATCCACACAAGAATGAAGAAAAAAGTTGTTACACACGTAGGATAAAATGCAAAAAAAGGAAAAATGTATCTTCTCTAAAGTTAGCTTTTCTTGAGAAACTTTAGTTATTTCCGTACTTCTTCTTCTATACTTAAAGATGCTTAACTTCTTCTTCTGTACGCTTTAAGTGTACGGCGCTGCACTTAAAATTAAGTGCTTTGTCTTATATGTTACTTGACACACAAAACACGCACACAAGGTACTCAATTCTTAAAATTTTTGTAAGGCACAAGAGGCACGGTTTAAAGCCATGTGCCCTCAACACCTTACACATGGCAAGGCTGGCTCACATGAATGTCACTGCTGAGGTAAGTAAACCTCTCAATGACGAGGTCGACACTCTCTCTCAGACAGACACATTGCTGATGGCCGTGCCCAACAGGTCATTAAAGGCCTGGATGTTGGTTTTTTAACAGGACCCTTGCAAGCCCAGACACTCGGACCCCTCAATCAGTCTCTCGAGCACCCCGATGAAAGCCTTCATTGATTCTGTGAAGATCACAGCATCGGTAGTAAAGTCAAGATCCGTGAATCTTTCTTCACCAACAGATGCCCTACAGCTGCTGGACCCCATGACCCTGCCCACCACCCTGTCAATGCCAGCATTGAACAGAGTAGGAGCAGGACAGACCCCTGGCAAACTGGGAAAAACACAGAGGGTCTGCCTCCACTATGCACGACACTCCCAGTACCAGTGAACAGGCTGTGTGTGGTGCAAGGCAGAAAGAAACCCTGGACAGGGCGCCAGTCCATCACAGGGCAAACACACACACATGCCCTAACCACCCATTAGGGCCCATTTTGGATTGCCAATTCACCTAACCTGAGTATCTTTGGACTGTGGGGGTCCCCTCTGTAACGTTTGGGGCAAAGTTGCCTTTCTCCTTGATTTAGCCCTCTGCTCCACAGTTTAAAATTACAAATGTAACAACTCAGACATTGTGATTGAAGGTTGTGACCTTCAGGTTAACAGGTCTCCCTGGGATTCACTTCTTCATCTGAGGTGTGGATTGTGATGAGAGGTTTGTGGCGAGGTGAAGCTTTTAAATAAATAATCGGGCTCTGAAGCATGTAGGCTCCAAATGGATGCGGGTGTGCGCCAGCGTGCATCTCTCTGTTGTTGTTTGGGGTGCTTGGCTGATCACGCAGTCACGTGCAGATGTGATCTGATCAGTCGGGTACCTCGTTCACACCTCGGAGGAGGCAGCGTATCACACCTGCATCCGTTTAGGCCATATAAAAGGCAGAGAATGGAAGATGAGAGGAAAGAGAAACAGAAAGTATTGGGAGGTGAGGCAGGACAAGCCAGCCTAACAGTGAGTGAGTGACAGGCAGTACAGTCATTAGCGCCGCGCGGGATCGAAGGATCGGCACTCTAGGGGTGGATTGTCCCCTCTGATTATTCATAGAGAAGCGGGAGGGATTGTGGTGGAGACCCCCTTGGGGGATCCGAGGTACGCCAGAGGTGCAAGATGGAAAGCAGGAAGACAACTGATCCCCCCGAGCAGCCAAGATGGGGGTCGGTGGAGAGGACTGCAGTTGCCGGAGTCTCCGCCAGCTGAGCAAGTTATGGGTGAGCCGGGGAGACAGAGAGGGAGACATGCTGGATTCATCTAGATCAGAGAAAGAACACTCTGGCTCGATGCCGGTGCTATGTTATTTTGCACCCTAGGCCACTTTTTGACTATTGGTTAGGGTTAGGGTTTCATTTCAGGTTTGGTCACTTTGATATCTTGTGTTTCTGGTGTCATGCATGTGTGACCAGGGGAATCCTCCAGGGTTGGAGACTGAGAAGTCCAGGCGACACCTCAGAGCTTGTCCTGCCGCTCTTTGTATTAAACGAACTAGTAGGATGCTGGAAAAACGACATGAGGAAGGTTCGCCCCTTGAAGGCCAAAGGAGAGGCAAGTGGGCAGCCCAAGTTCCAGTTATGTGACCCGAGAGTGGCATTAAGGGAGATCCAAAACGATTAAGGGAAGTTTGCTTACGGTCTCTGCATGTTATTTATTTGCATTCTTCCGTGTAACCATTTTATTTTGTTTGCTAAGCAATTTCTAGTGGCTTCATTGGAGTTCATGAACAAAGTGATACCAGGGGTCAGAAGGAATAAAGTTTGTGTCCCGGGATCAATTTATTTTCCGAGTTTCTGGATATCTCACAGAGACGACCTTTTTATTCTGGCTTTCTGATTACTTTTTGACTACGGGTTAGGGTTAGGGTTTCATTTCAGGTTTGGTCACGTTGATATCTTGTCTTTCTGGTGTCATGCATGTGTGACCATGGGGAATCCTCCAGGATTGGAGACTGAGAAGTCCAGGCGACACCTCAGAGCTTGTCCTGCCCCTCTTTGTAGTAAACGAACTGGAAGGATGCTGGAAAAACAACACGAGGAAGGTTTGCCCCTCGAAGGCCAAAGGAGAGGCAAGTGGGCAGCCCAAGTTCCAGTTATGTGACCCGAGATTGGCATTAAGGGAGATCCGAAACGATTAAGGGAAATATGCTTACAGTCTCTGGAGGGAAAAACAACTCCACTGGAAAGGTTATTCCAGGCCATTTTGTCATTTTAGGGAGTAATTCACTCGCCTGCAAAAAAAAGCCGCTAATTAAAACAGAATCCCACGCTGTTAACTTTGGGAAGGAGAGAGAGAGAGAAAAAGAGAGAGAGAGACGGACGCAAGTTTCTTTGAGCTTCTGCAAATAACTACAGGGGGAATAGAAAAGAATCAGCACCCCCCCCCCCCCCATTAAAATATTCACATTTTGTTGCTTTGCAGCCTAAAATGAAGACACACACACAAAAATATTTCTCCAGCTGTATTTACTCAATGCAACTTATAACAGCCAAGTGAAACATATAATAGCAACGGTTCAAAAAATAAAAAATAATTAAAAATAAAACACCAGAATGGCTGAGATGATTAAATGATCACCCCCCCTCCCACACACACACACACACACACACACACACTTAACAAATACTTGTAAACTCAATCAGACGTGACAAATCGCCTTCTCCATTGCACACCAAGCTAATTGGCTTCAACTCTTTATAAATGAGGTCCCAGGTGAGGGGTAACCACCTATTGGAGGGGTCCTTGTCCAAATCGTATGATGGGATATCATCTACTGCTGAATTCTGCTCTGTACTTGTAATATTTCTATTGCACTATTTTATTGTATTGAGGATGACTTGTGCTCTGCTCTGTGTATTGTATTGTTAAGCCCCTTTTTATTTATTTATTTTATTATTTTTATTATTTATTTATTTTATTATTATTATTTATTTTATTTTTTATTTATTTATTTATCTTATTATTAAACCCCTTTGTTTGACACCTGCTGCACACCCAACCTACCTGGAAAGGGGGTCTCTCTTTGAATTGGCCTTTTCCAAGAATATTTTTTCCCTTCAAGGGTTTTTTCTTGTCTTCTTAGAGAGTCAAGGCTGCTGTCAAAAACGCAGGGCCGGTTAAAGCCCATTGCAGCTCTCCTTGTGTGATTTTGGGATATACAAAAATAAATTGTGTTGTATAATATTGTACTGGGGCAGCACGGTGGCACAGTGGGTAGCGCTGCTGCCTCGCAGTAAGGAGACCTGGGTTCGCTTCCCAGGTCCTCCCTGCATGGAGTTTGCATGTTCTCCCCGTGTCTGTGTGGGTTTCCTCCCACAGTCCAAAGACATGCAGGTTAGGTGCATTGGTGATCCTAAATTGTCCTTAGTGTGTGCTCGGTGTGTGGGTGTGTGTGTGTGCGCTCTGCGGTGGGCTGGTGCCCTGCCCGGGGTTTGCTTCCTTTTATGCGCCCTGTGTTGGCTGGGATTGGCTCCAGCAGACCCCTGTGACCCTGTAGTTAGGATATAGCAGGTTGAATAATGGATGGATGGAATATTGTACTGTTCACCATTCACTGCAGTTGTGACCCGCTGGGCTGGCTACTTTGAGCAGTTGGTCAAAGCTGATCCTCCGGGGAGGAAATTGGATATCTCAGGGTCCACAGCTCTTGAGGCTGGTCCTCCAATTAGCTGTGAACCACCCAATCTCACTGAGATGGCACAGGTGGTGAACCAGCTGGGGGGGGGGGGAGACTGCAGGGATCTGTGGTATCCAGTGTGAACTTCTCCAGGCTGGTGGTAAGGCTGTCCTCCTGGCATTGTAAGCAATCTTTGCTTCCATTTGGGAGACTGGCATCATCCCAACTGACTGGAAAAAAAGGGGCTTGTCATCCCTATCTGGAAAGGGAAGGGTGATCACCCGGTTTGTGGCAGATACAGGGGGATAACAATGCTCTTGGAGCCAGGTAAGGTCTTTGCTAGAGTTGTCCTCAATAGGATCCGTGATCACTTGCTCACCTACCGGCGACCGGAACAGTCTGGTTTTATGCCTAAGAGATCTACCATCAACCATCCTGGCACTGAGGGTTCTCATGGAGCGCAAATGCGAATATCGGCAGAGTTTCTTTGCAGCCTTTGTCGATTTTCTTAAAGCGTTCAACTCAGTTGATCGAGCTGCCCTGTGGGACATCCTGAGGGTTTGCGGGATCCCCTCGAGGTTGCTGGATATCATGGCCGGCCTGTACACTGGTACTGTGAGTGTTGTGCAGAGTGGAGGCAGACCCTCTCAGCTGATTCTGTGGTCTGTCAGCGGTGTGTTCTGCTCCTACTCTGGTCAATGCTTGTATAGACTGGGTGTTGGGTAAGGTCATGGGGTCCAGCGGCTGTGGGGCATCTGTTGGTGAAGAGAGATTCACGGATCTTGACTTTGCTGATGATGCTGTGATCTTCATGGAGTCAATGGAGGCTCTGATCGGGGGTCTCGAGAGACTGAGTGAGGAGTCTGAGTGTCTGGGCTTGCGAGTGTCCTGATAAAAAACAAAGAGCCAGGCCTTTAATGACCACTTGGGCACGGCCATCAGCAGTGTGTCTGTCTGTGGAGAGAGTGTCGACCTCGTCATTGAGAGGTTTACTTACCTCGGTGGTGACATTCATGTCTCTGGTGACTCTTCCTGTGAAGTCAGTAGATGGATTGGGAGAGCATGGAGGGTCATGAGGTCATAAAGGGGTGTGTGGCGCTCCTGATATCTGCAAAAGGACGAAGGTCCAAGTCTGTAGAGTCCTGGTGCTTCCTGTCTTGCTATATGGTTGTGAGACATGGACGCTATCCAGTGACCTGAGATGAAGACTGAAGTCCTTTGGTACTGTGTCTCTCCAGAAAATCTTTGGGTACCGTTGGTTTGACTTTGTGTTGCTCATGGAGTCCCGATTTAGGCACATAACCTGCATTGTGATGGAGTGTCAGTTACGGCACTACGGCCATGTGACGCGTTTCTCTGAGGTTGATCCGGCTCATAAGATCTTCATTGTTGGGGACCCGAGTGGCTGGACCAGGCCAAGGGGTCGCCAACGTAACACCTGGCTGCGGCAGATAGAGGGTCATTTCTGGAGGGTGGGACAGGACCGCGTGTCTGCCTGGGGGGGTAGCCAACCGGGAGTTGTTTCATCGTATGGTGGGTGCGGCAACACACTGTACCAGTGCATGCTCCCCAACTTGACTTGATTTGACTTGTTCACCATAAAACTAGAAGTTTATCGATCAACATATGCTTCAAATGTACAGTTACATATCGCAGATAGTCATTGATAATAATTCAAACAATAGTGTTGTGCCAACCCCTGGGTCTGGCAGGAGCATGCAGGTATTCGAGCCCATAAACTGTCTCTTAAGCACATCTGTGTGACAACAGCCATACTTTAGACCAAGAGTTCCCAAACTTTTTTCGGCCGCAGACCCATTTACCAAAAACTTTTAAAACCGTCGACCCCCTAGTCATTTACTTTACTTACTCAAATTAATACATTCGTACAGCACTCAATATTAAATATTTCACTAGATATCAGATTTTAATCACTTGTAATTATGATTTAAAAAGATAAAATGGCTACGGAATATGGCATTATCTTGTGCAACATTTAATATCGAAACCTGCACTAACGAAAATTTAAGCAAAAAAATACGAGCAGAGTTTTTTTTTTTTTTTTTTTACATTTTTGACATTTATGAAATAAATATGTAAATTCAAAATAAGAACAAATAGTCCAAGCTGTACTGTCTGCATTTCTTTTTTGGTTCAGTCATATTATTATCTGAAGAAATACAAACTTTTATTAACAAACAATTTCGACAGCCCCTGTGATTAAAAAAAAAAAACCCAATAAAGTATGTACTTACTTGAAACAGAAGATTTTTGTTCAAAGTCGAATAAATAAACCGTGTCCTCCGATTTTC
Source organism: Polypterus bichir lapradei (assembly GCA_026402145.1). Lineage (NCBI taxonomy): Eukaryota > Metazoa > Chordata > Cladistia > Polypteriformes > Polypteridae > Polypterus > Polypterus bichir. The sequence goes on along the minus strand of JANRMT010061414.1, from coordinate 6,711,633 downwards.
TTTTTCGTAGTACTGCTCCTCAATAAATAATTATATTCAAAGTTCAAATCACAAGTAAGTACATGTCACATCAAACGAACCAATTTCTAGTGTTTTATGAAAGCATGACCGTACAAGACTGACAGATTCTGCTAATATCGAATATCCGTCGTCTCGTCCCACCGCAAGTAAGAGCGGACATGCAACGGTTTTTCATGTCCGCACTTGCTTTGATATGTTCGATAAGACAATGCACAGATACTTTATGTTTGTGTTACATGTATTTTCATGCATTCTTACGTGTGACTCTTTTAATGACACATTTTACCTTTTTGTTCGCAAGTTTGGTATGTAATGTGTTTTTATCAAAAAAGTGTTTTTTTGAATTATTTTACTTCTTAATTAGGTAACCATTGGAATCATAGATATTTTGAAGTAACAAACAAATAGCAGTAGTAAGGGGGTCTATTTTTGCTGTCGTTGACCCCCCAATTTTTTTATTGAAACTATCGACCCCTAGAAAGTTCAAATCAACCCCAGGGGGTCGATATCGACCACTTTGGGAACCCTTGCTTTAGACCAATAGAATTAGTTTCTCTGACCCTTCCCGGGCCAGTTACCAATGAAAGCGCTCAGGTACAACTCGTCCCCAGTTGCTCCGATTAGGCAGTTTATGACCACCCTGCGTTTAGATGGCTTACAGGCTCACGTAAGTTCAAACACAGTCACTCCTGCCATGCTGGTCTGATACAGGCTGAATCCCCGTCACCATAAACGTCACACCCTGAGTCATTCTAAGCACTTGTGGTTGGTCTGATAGACATAACAGCATCTCGGTTCTCCTCATTGAAGTAAAATATGCCTCTAATATTACATTTCCTCTTTCTAGCTTACAAATAAAAACATATTTATGAACTTCTGTGCTAGAAATCGCTTCACCTCAGGGGGATATCCCAGTCAAACCCCACCTAGTAAGAAAGGCAAAGCACCAAATCTTTCTAAAATGAAAAGTTTTCATCTTTGCAAAACAAAAAAAACATATTTCAGTCACAATGAAGTCTGTGACCCGACATTTGCGCGATAGACATATGAGCGCCGACAAAATAGCGCCGATTAAAACGCGGTGTCAAAATCGCGCCGACAAAATCGCGAAAGTTTCATTAAATATGAATTACTAGTTTAAAGCATATATAATAATGTTTATTTTAGAAGTCAATATTATGAGACGCGGCATGACATCAGCACGGCACGCAGATAGTCCTTAAGATCATGCCCTGCATATGTATTGAATATAATTGAATGAATTGCAGCAAGACGTCTTGATAGTTGAGCGTATTTAGACTTGCTGGCTGCCTGACTGCTGGTAATTCCGCTTTGTATACAACGCGTTATGCCAACCCTCGACTGAGTTATTTGTTCGCGGCATGCCATCAGCAGTTATAAGAGTTATAACCTAGCACATAATGTGTACATAATGCGCACGTACGCGTCCCACTCTCTTGGCCTCTCTCGCGATTTTGTCGGTGAGCATTTGTCGAAAACCAGTTAGCGGGTTTGTCGGCGCTCATTTGTCCGTCGCGGTTTTGTCGGGGTGCATATGTCTATCGCGCTTTTGTCGGTGAACCATGAAGTCCCGTGGAGCCAAATGGAATTGCCTGAAACACAAAGTCAGTCCAAATTCAAAACCGTCCCAATGCAGATTGCAAATGTGAGGTCAAAAAACAGAGCAGAAAATCGACTAATCAGAGGTCCAAAAATTCACAGAATTCACAATAAACAACACTCGCCAACTCCCGGCTGCATAGGTTCCTTAAACTATCCTTTCGTCATTTGTGAGTCGTGATTCACAACACGACTCACAGGTAAAACGTCACGTACAAGCTGCAGTTTAAGGAAACGCCATCGCTCCGCTATGACCTGTGTCAGCGACTCTCCAAAGTGGGATGGGGGGACCTCAAGGGATGACTATAGGTGACAAGTTCATGGTCTCGAAGATAAGGGTCATGAGACAAAAAAAATGTAAGAACCCCTGCCGCAGCATATTCACAATGAACCGCCAGGTACTGTGGAAGACCCTCTGGATTTATAGGGCAGTTCCTGGCAGTGATTGGCACGTGGCCCCGCCTCTTGTACGTAGACATAATGCAGGCAGCTTAGTGAGCCCTGTGAGGGGGCAAATGAAGCAAAGGAGACCCAAAGAAAACTAAGGGTGCCGACTGGGCCATCTCTTTATTTTATTTTTTTTGTTCTTTATTTCGCCTCATGCAATTTCTAGTATTAGCAATTTGCTATTTTTCGCATACCCCTTGGGGTCAGAGCGAAGGGTCAGCCATTGTACGGCACCTCTGGAGCAATTGCAGGTTAAGGGTCTTCCTCAAGGGACCAGCAGAGTGGAATCTCTTTTTGGCAATAACAGGGATTCGAACCAGCAACCTTCCAGATACAAGCACAGATCCTTAGCCTCAGAGCCACCACTATGGACTATGGTCCAAAAAAAATGATCAAAAATGGAGCAACAGAAATTAGGTGTAGCAGTGCCTTTGTAGCCTCAGTGGCTTCTCTAAGGTTACTGCTCTATCAAGCGGATCTTAGTCAGGGGGCTCCATCATGTGGAATGTGTTCCTTTGACGGTGAGCACCATCTTCAAGAAGCTCTTGGATTTGTATGGCCCTAAATGGGCAGGTTCTCTGAGCTACAAAGGAGAAAAGAGATGGCATTGTTAGCAGTGGCACCTCCACTTGCCCCAGCCTGGTATTTGCACACCTTATTTGAACCTGGAGGGTGATCCTGGGACCCCCATGTGTGACAGATCCTTTCGTGTTAGGTGCAAGTCACAGATGATTTGATGACATGATACAACAATAGGATGTTGATTTGGTGGGGCAGTAGTGCTAACCACTGAGCCATCTTCAAGCATGATATCTCTGAGTATATTTATGAATGTCACCACTGCATAATGACAGAATCCGATACTGTGGCTGTGTCCTTGTCATCAGGAAAGAAGCCCCCAGTCTCTGTTGGAAAGCAACCTTTAAATTAATAACAAGCATTGTATTAAGATAAAGACAGTTGTATTCTTCATTATCTGGTTTTTCAAACAACTAGTGTTTTATATTCTCAGCCAGGGGCTAAGAAAATGTGAACATTGTTTTATAAGCCAAGGCTGAACACTAGCCAAAAATTTGCACAGAAAACTTATCGCCTGTACCATAAATGTGACAAAAAAATTAAACAGCAATTATTTTTGGGGAGTGGTGTGAAGAGGGAATGATTACTGGGTTGGAGGAACTTCTAAAAGAAAAGAGAGAAAGTTTTAGAAGGGATATAATTTGAATTCATTTGATGTTTTATAAAACACGTCTCCATTTGTTTTACATTAAAATAATCATATTTTATTTTAAATGATGCAGTTCTCCATTAACAAGATTTTTACTTAATATTTTATATGAGCAGTGTCTCCCGTTTAAGAAATCTAAATAATCAACCAGACCTCAGCGTTGAAAGTTTACAGTGCACCATCTGCTGGAATGTATTTTGTAATGCAGGATGAAATAAAGTATATTGCATTTTTCATTCCAACAGGTGGCTCATCACAAACATTTGTAGTAACAGGACTGTCTAGGATTTCCTTCCGAGGGTGTTAAAAACACTGGACAAGAGGTAACAAAATGGAGACCAATGTGGATGTTGTCACACACGTGCGAGTAGGAGGCAGCTAAAGGGTTTGAGTAATTGTAATTCTACACCAGACCGGGGGAGGTCAGGTGTGCCAGCTGTCTCTCTTAGTTCCCTGCAGACCTTTCTCGGGAAATCCCATTGGGTTCCAGCACCTCTGAAGACATCACTTCAAGTCCCGGCACCTCTGAAGATGTCACTTCTGTTCCCAGTGCTTATGATGATGTCACTTCTGGTCCCAGCACTTATGATGATGTCACTTCTAGTCCCAGTGATTATGATGATGTCACTTCCAGTCCCAGTGCTTATGATGACATCACTTCCAGTCCTGGCACCTCTGAAGATGACGCTTCCGGTCCCAGTGCTTATGATGACATCACTTCTGGTCCCAGCACTTATGATGATGTCACTTCCGGTCCCGGCACTTATGATGACATCACTTCCAGTCCCAGCACCTCTGAAGACCTCACTTCCAGTCTTAGTGCTTATGATGATGTCACTTCTGGTCCCAGTGCTTATGATCACATCACTTCTGGGCCAGAAGACATCACTTCCTCCACCGGCCTCTAAAGCCACCATCTTTTCTCATAGTGATCAGTTCTGTTTCGGACTCTGTTCTATGAACACCTCTCTATCACATTCTAAGCAACTCTGCAGCCAGGGAAAACATAGGGGTGGCTGCCCCAAACCTTTATGATGTCTGTGAGTCATTCTTGTGACAATGTGCACGCTGGGCATGAGATTGGCCTAGCTATGTTTTTGGCAGCATTGCTGGATCAATGTTGGCAATGCTGTGTCGTGGCACACGGGTCGTGTTTTAGATACTGCCGTCTATAGTGCTATGTGCTGAACTTCATTCCATACAATAGCTAAAAGAGATGCACACACACGGCGTCCTCTTGTGTTGTGGCTTCAGTATGTTTCATGCCGAGCCTCCCTTCTTTTATTCACTGCCTACCTAAAAGACAAATGAAGGGAATCAAGAAAGCTGAAAATAAATCAGGTGAACAAAACCTCTGCTGTCACTCTGGGATTAATAAAGTATCTATCTATCTATCTATCTATCTATCTATCTATCTATCTATCTATCTATCTATCTA
>JANRMT010061414.1:6684444-6696699 GCA_026402145.1 Polypterus bichir lapradei | reverse complement strand
ATAGATAGATAGATAGATAGATAGATAGATAGATAGATAGATAGATAGATAGATAGATACTTTATTAATCCCAAGGGGAAATTCACGTCTGACTGGTGGCCTGGTCGGGAAGTTATTCAAGAGATGACGACTTACCTACTTGTTAGGGCGGAGTGGTGGATCTGAGGCTAGGGCTCTGTGCCAGCAATCAGAAGGTCACCAGTTGAAACCTGTAAATGCCAGAAGTGGTGCCACTCCTTTGGGTCCTTACCATAGTATTGCTCCATCCCGGGTATGATGTTAACCCTGGGGGCTGGTGACAGGATTGGCACTTCAGCTACCGTAAAAAAAAACCTCACACCATTCCACTCCATTTGAACAAGTGTGATGCTGAGGTGCTGCCCTCGGGTCCTAATATGGGATTCTGGGTTGGTTTGTTGTGTGGTGGGTGAGGCAACACGCTGTATCAGTGCAGGCTCCCAACCTCTACCTACTGAACAAAACTCAGGCTTATCTGGGTCTTTACCAATGTGTATGCAGAACACAGAGGGAGCTAAAGGATATGACACCAAAACTTCTGAATTTACTGTTTGAGCACAGGATAGAAAAACACACACACACACACAAGTAAGTCGCTTTGGATAAAAGCGTCTGCTAAGCAAATAAATCTAACTGTAAATGTAATGCTGCTTATGGATTTCTTGTCTGCTCGTCCACAAGACGTATTTCATAAAGTAAGCGGTCGAGAAAATCTGGTCCAACTCATTGATCAGTTCTGTTTGGAGGCTAAGTTGTTTGGGGTGAATTGTGGACTTTTAGCTGAGAGAACACAAGGATGAGTGTTAATGAGTCTTTTTCTGATACCCTAAATTAGCACAATCTGCATGTGAACAGGCCATTCAGCCCAGCAAAGCCCGCCAGTCCTGTCCACGTAATTCTTCCAAAATAACATTGTCGAGTTTTGAGGGTCTCTAAAGTCCTCCTGTCCACCACACCACTTGATCACTTATTCCATGTGTCTGTGGTTCTCTATGTGAAGAAAATCTTCCTAATGTTTGTGTGAAATTTACCCTTAACAAGTTTCCAACTGTGTCCCCGTGTTCTTGATGAACTCATTTGAAAGTCACTGTTTCGATTCACTAGACTAATTCCCTTCATCATTTCAAACACTCCATTCAGATCTCCTCTTCATCCCCTTTAAAGGCTCAGCTCTTTTAATCTTTCCTCATAATTCAACTCCTGCAGCCCTGAATCAGTCTAGTTGCTCTTCTCTGGACTTACTCTAGTGCTATTATGTCTTTATGGAGACCCAAACTGCACACAGGACTCTAGATGAAGCCTCACCAGTGTGTTATTCCTAACAGGGTAGATCAAGTTGTGCTCACGCCAAGTATCAAAGTCAAAGCCCCTTTAACGAGGTGGCAGCAGTGCTAACTGTCGTGCCAAAGATGCGGATGAAAACCGACCTTCTGAAATTGTTATGAAGCACTTATTATTAATAACGTCAAGTATTAACATACTGCAAATATTACACAATGGGATGGAGCTGCTGATTTATCATTATATGAGGTCACGGTTGCTGTTGGAGCCCTTCTTTACATTCCTTATTGCACTTCATTGCGGTTACCACAAGGTGGCACTACTGTCATTGAAACATACGCTTGGTCACATCAGAATGTCCAAGTTTATTCAAGCAAGCAGTATTGTCGTCTTGTATCACCCGTTGGGTTTAATAAACACCATTGTGGCCACCCCCTGGTTAGACGAAATGCCAATGTTGGGTTGTCTCCTCAGAACAATGCTGATGTGTGCCTACTATAATTGAAATTGGACTGGATGCTCAAACTTCCTGCAGAAAAGAATGTGCTTGGGATCTGATGGACCAGCGTGACTAGTGAGTTTTGAAATTGCAAGAGTTTGGCACAGCAGCTGTTTGAATGTTTGTGGAGTCCTGGCTCTGTGGCAAAGGATCTGGGAGGTTGCCACTTATAAATCTCACCTGTCCTATGCTGGATCCTATTCCACTGGGCCCTCGAGCAAGGCGCAGTGTGATAACAGTTTCTCTCTTTTCCTCCCTCTGCAGAAAGGAAGATTGAAGGCTCTCCTCTTCCGACATAACTTCCGGGGTTTGCCTGCCCACCTCTTCCTGCCAGAACACGTCACAACCAGAAGAGTTGCCATCTTAGGAAGTCACCCTGAGAGGACTCAAGTCTGAGGAAGACTCCATTTCTTTTAACACACTCATTTTTCCATTCTAATTATAAGGGGCTTGCTGCAAGGTGCCCCAACATACTGACATTCTCTTCTCTTGTGTTACTATATCTGGTCAAGCTTGGGTCACAAAGTTCAGAGTTCAGCAGTTTTTCCAAGGAGCAGAAGCTTTATTGCTGATCTGCCAGATACAAACCCAAGTCTCTTACCCAAGTCTCTTACAGAGATGGTCCAGCCTCACAAGGAACAGCTGTCAAACTAGAGGCATCGGCACCGACTCCTGCGCAAAAGAACACAAAGTCTGCCGCTAATACACAAGCGGGGCAAGCACATCGGCAAAATGAAACCACAGAAGAAAGACAAAGTCGCTTAGCTGCTAATACACAAGAGGGGCAAGCACATCGGCAAAACAAAGCCTCTGAAGAAAGATGAAGTCGCTTAGCCGCTAATACATGAGAGGCGAGCACAGCGACAAACAAAACCTCTGAAGAAAGACAAAGTCACTTAGCCGCTAATACACAAGCGGGGCAAGCACATCGGCAAAATGAAACCACAGAAGAAAGACAAAGTCACTTAGCAGCTAATACACAAGCGAGGCCAGCACATCGACAAACAAAACCTCTGAAGAATGACAAAGTCGCTTAGCCACTAATGCACAATCAAGACGAGCACATCAACAAAACAAAACTTCCAAAGAAAGACAAAGTCGCTTAACCGCTAATACACAAGCAAGGCGAGCACATCGACAAACGAAACCTCTGAAGAATGACAAAGTTGCTTAGTCGCTAATGCACAATCAAGACGAGCACATCAACAAAACGAAACCTCCAAAGAAAGACAAAGTTGCTTAACCACTAATACACAAGCCAGGTGAGCACATCAGCAAAACCAAACCTCTGAGGAGAGAGAAAGTCACTTAGCCACTAATAACACAAGCGAGGTGAGCACATCGAAAAAACGAAACCTCAGAAGAAACAGAAACACGCTTAGTCACTAATAACACAAGCGAGGTGAGCACATCGACAAAACAAAACCTCTGAAGAAAGACAAAGTCATTTAGCCGCTAACACACAATCGAGACGAGCACATCGACAAAATGAAACTTCTGAAGAAAGACAAAGTCGCTTAGCCGCTAATACACAATTGAGACGAGCACATTGACAAAACAAAACCTCTGAAGAAAGACAAAGTCATTTGGCCGCTAATACACAAGCGGGGCAAGCACATCGGCAAAATGAAACCACAGAAGAAAGACAAAGTCGCTTAACCGCTAATACACAAGCCGGGTGAGGACATCAGCAAAACCAAACCTCTGAGGAGAGAGAAAGTCTCTTAGCCACTAATAACACAAGCGAGGCAAACACATCGACAAAATGAAACCTCAGAAGAAACAGAAACACGCTTAGCCACTAATAACACAAGCGAGGCGAGCACATCGACAAAACAAAACATCCGAAGAAAGACAAAGTCGTTTAGCCGCTAACACACAATTGACACAAGCACATCGACAAAATGAAACCTCTGAAGAAAGACAAAGTCGCTTAGCCGCTAACACACAATCGAGATGAGCACATCGACAAAACGAAACCTCTGAAGAAAGACAAAGTCGCTTAGCCGCTAACACACAATCGAGACAAACACATCGACAAAATGAAACCTCTGAAGAAAGACAAAGTCGCTTAGCCGCTAACACACAAGCTAGACGATCACATCGACAAAACGATACCTCAGAAGAAACAGAAACACGCTTAGCCGCTAACACACAAGCCAGGCGAGCACATCGACCAAACGAAACCTCAGAAGAAAGACAAAGTCACTTAGCCACTAACATCGACAAAACGGTATTTCTTTTACTTTTCCTTTTAATGCACAAGCGAGGTGAGCACGTCGGCAAAACAAAACCTCCTAGTAGAGAGACACCCAGAGGAGTTCCTTTCAATTACCTGACATGACATCTCTACATTTCAATTTTTTTCTCATGATCTCAATAGTTTCTAGGACCCCGGGCTTTTTACAGCACAGGCTTACACAGCTAGTGTTATATAAAGTGTGGTCCACGGACTAATGGTGGTCTGTGAGCAGGTACCAGATTGTTCTTAGGCTGATTGTTCTCAGAAGAACTTTTTTGCCGATGAGCCTCATCAAACAGCTTTTTAGAGCCCAAATGCAGGTAATAAAGTCTTGCAGATCCAGACTCCTTCATTACTCCTTCTTGCTCCGATGTGGTACGGTTGCTGTGTTTGCCTCCTCTCTTTATCTCTTGCGACATTTCTTCAAACTTGTAGTCCCTCTTCCTTCCCTCCATGGGATTGCTCAATACACCTTGATGTCCACCTCAACCACCACCCCCCTTCCCCAGGAACAGCAATGCCTTAACACTATGTGGTTGCTGACGCATCCCGTCATTGTATCATAACACCATCTTCGAGGCTTTATTATGGATCATAAGGGTCTTTGAAACATAAACCCCTCAAGGTTTGCATCTTGGACTTTCCTTCCAGGTGGGCAGGATCGAGGGAAAAGAGTCAAATAAGGTGAGTGTGTGCCACCCAGACCTGAGAGAAGACACCAGGTGAGAGGTAGAGACTGGCGAGTAAAACGAATAAAGAGGATGAAGGAAGGAAGTTCATGGAGTCGCAGTACAGGAATTATCTTGCAATACAAGAAAAGAGGGAGGAGTAGTACGGGTTTGAAAGAGTTCTCTTCACTCCGACTTTTGGGTTGTCTTTCTTAGGGCACCCTCAAGACAACAGCAGAGAGATGCTGAAATTACAGTGGTGCTCTCCAATGAACAGTCCATGTTCAGACCTCCCTAATATCCGAGTTTGTTTACTGACTCTTCTTCTTTTGAACGGTACATGGATCCCTGTAGAAAAAAAAGGATGTGATTACCGTAACGCAGAATTGATGGTTCATCAGTGCTGTTGGCTCATAGGTGGACCTCCACATCACTTTAAGAACCGTTACATCCCAAAAGCATGTCCTGCAATCATCTAGGAGGGCACCAATCCCTGAAATCCTTTTCCAAATTTTGGCTGGGCTACTAAAAAGCATTCTTCATGTCTCATTTATTTGTACTTTTTTTAATGTATAAAATATAATAATAATTCATTACATTTTTAAAGAGCTTTCTCACAGCTCAAAGCTCTGAGTGGACCGCCACTTCAGCCACCGCTAATGTACAGCATCCATCTGGACGATACGACGGCAGCCATTTTGTGTGCCAGAACATTCACCACACATGAGCTGTTAGGTGGTGAAGTGGTGAGAGATAGTTAGCCAATTAGAGGCAGGGGATGATTAGGGGGCCATAATGAATAGGCCAGGGTGGGAAATTTAGTGTGGACCTCGGTTTTACGTCTGAAGGATGGCACCAATTTTTTACAGCGTGATGTCCCTGTCACTGCACTGGAGCATTGGGATCCACATTAAGACCCCCTGCTGGCCTCCACAGCACCTCTTCTAGTGGAAACCACAAGCTTTGCTAGGTAGTCTCCCATCCAGGTAGTAGCCGGGCCCAAATATGCTTAGCTGCGAAAAATTATTATTATTATATTATAGATTCAAGTGGACGACTTCTGTGCAGTGCATGTGGTATATAAAATCAAAGGTATGGTTAACAACCCTAACATTTTGGGACTCCGTCCAGGAGAAAAAACAAAATTATTTTGGCACCCCCTGGTAGGGAAACCACCCTACTCTTTACGAAGGAGGCCCAGGTGTCTTTTATGACCACAGAGAATGAGGACCTCAGTTTTATGTCTGAAGGATGGCACCATTTTTTACAGCACGGTGTCCCCGTCACTGCATTGGAGCATTGGGATCCACATTAAGGCCCCCTGCTGGCCTCCACAGCACCTCTTCTATCAGTAACCACAAGCTTTGCTAGGTGGTCTCCCATCCAAGTACTAGCCGGGCCCAAATATGCTTAGATTCAAGTGGATGACCTCTTCTGAAGTGCATGTGGTATATAAAATCAAAGGCATGGTTAGCATCCCTAACATTTTGGGGCTCCATCCAGGAGAGGTCTAAAGAAAAAACACAATTATTTTGGCACCCTCTGGTAGGGAAACCACCCTACTCTTTACGAAGGAGGCCCAGGTGTCTTTTATGAGCACAGAGAATCAGGAGCTCGGTTTTATCCGAAGGACGGCGCCATTTTTACAGCACAGTGTCCCCATCACTGCACTGGGATCCGCATATACAGACCACAGGGTAAGCGCCCACTGCAGGCCTCACCAACAACTCTTCCAGCAAACATCCATCCATCCATCCATTATCCAACCCACTATATCCTAACTACAGGGTCACAGGGGTTTGCTGTAGCCAATCCCAGCCAACACAGGGTGCAAGGCAGGAAGCAAACCCCGGGCAGGGCACACACACACACACACACCAAGCACACACTAGGCTCGATTTAGGATCGCCAATCCACCTAACCTGCATGTCTTTGGACTTTGGAGGAAACCCACGCGGACACGGGGAGAACATGCCAACTCCACACAGGGAGGACCCAGGAAGTGAACCCAGGTCTCCTAACTGCTAGGCAGCAGCGCTACCCACTGTGCCACTGTGCCACCTTCCAGCAAACAACCCAAGCTTTTTCCAGATGGTCTACCACCCAAGTACATGCTGAGCTTCAGGTGGGTGACCTCTTCTGAAGTGCAGATGGTACGGCTGTGAGTCTGACTGGCAGGATTCTAAGTAACCAGTAATGAAACTTCCTTGCGTACCCTTTATTTATTTAATTTTTTTTCTGTCGGCCCCCATCACACAAAGCCGAGCACACATTCTTTGAGCCTCTAGACATGTTATTGGCCCTGTGCTAATCTTCTGGGTAGGCTGCTCACAGAAATACCACTAAGTGTAGCGTATTGCATATAACAGAGTCAGCACTAAAGCAATGCTATGTTTCGGTTGTGCAAGACAGAAGGAAAAAATAAAAAATAAAAGCCCCTTGAGGTAATGTGATCTTTCGGTAGCTTACCTGGATCACATCAAGGTGATACTTAAAAAAATGGAAAGGGTCAGCAGGCAACGGTAGATACAGTAAGGCGGACGGCAACTGTCAGAAAGCCGTGCGCTCCTCGCGCTCAGCACAGCAGCCGACTTGGACAACTTGAGTCACCAGCCCTGAGCCCGCCAAGAGCACTCCCTGCATCGGCGGTAGCAAGGAGTGGCTGGAGGCTTTCCAGCAGGCAAATTAAAATGCTGCCAAACTTATGACATACGCTCCTCAAGTCTGTGCTGCCACCTGATTGGGATTTCAACAGTAGGTAGTGATGGCCTCTTACAACGATTAGTTTATTGAAGCCCTTAGGCCCAAATACCTGTTTCCTCTGTAATAGGTTTTATTTTTTTTGATCTACAAGAACTTATTACTCTAAATTGAAAGTATAACCCTACTAATTGTCGGTTACACAGATCGCTCCTCAGATATCATTAGTACATGTCGTTAGATTTGAAGTTACTAACAAATCTGCTTTGGAGTCGAAACAGTGTGAAACAGCTGGAGCGAAAGACATCTCGCCGTAAGTATTTTAGAAAGCGAGTTTGACCAGCTACGTGAGATGTTGGTCACCTCAGTACCTCCAAACCCAACATGCGCGTATGGATGGCGGGTACGGGCACCACCAGGATGCCTTCTTGAAAAAGAACCATCCTGGTAGCATCAGAGGCTTTGTGATAAGGCCTGTCTCTGTGCATCGTACCCCCAAGAAGGCTTATATGAGAGAGACCGAATATTTGCCCAGAGGGATGCCCATAAAGCTGCCCTGTAAGTTGCCCTTGGCTGGCAGGGATGCCTGACCAGTCTCTTATAAACAGAGGAAGGTCAAAGAGAGAGAACGCTTATTGGCTGCTAGAGGGCACGTGGTACCAGACGGCTGTGTGTTATGGGATGTCTTCAGTGTTTTTTGCTGACTTTAAGTTAAGTTGAAGGGGTGCCACATCACCAGGGCTTATTGGCAGTAGCACATGAGCTTGACTCCAAGTTGCCAGAAGTCATTACTATGGGCTCGGTCATGGGCTTATACCGTGGGTCCTGACCTGAGAAGGACACGCTCTTCAGGTGGCAGCAGGCTGTCTTGGGGGGATGGGGGGGGGGGGGTCCCATGACTGAACACTTAGAGAGGGCACTTCTTATGTGTCTAAGCGCTATTAAATCCCATCTGCCGTGATTTGTGGCCTCCAGAGGGCCTCAAATGAGGACCCTGGCCTAGGGTTGGCTCACAATGGTGAGGTTGCCTGTTACCCTGGGTAAGCAGAGTTGGGTGGAGATGGACAGCATGTATGAGCGGTCAAAGGGACAAAAACAGCTGGGAGTAGATGTGCAGTGTGGCAGAAACCAACAGTCTGGTGTGAAGCGGCTAATTCCGCTCCTCTGTCTTTTTTTTTGCACCTCCCATGTTGTTAGAGGGCGGCACGGTGGCACAGTGGGTAGCACTGCTGCCTCACAGTTAGGAGACCTGGGTTCACTTCCCGGGTCCTCCCTGCGTGGAGTTTGCATGTTCTCCCCGGTCTGCGTGGGTTTCCTCTCACAGTCCAAAGACATGAAGGTTAGGTGCATTGGCGATTCTAAATTGTCCCTAGTGTGTGTGTGTGTGTGTGCCCTGCGGTGGGCTGGCGCCCTGCCCGGGTTTGTTTCCTGCCTTGCACCCTGTGTTGGCTGGGATTGGCTCCGGCAGATCCCCGTGACCCTGTAGTTAGGATATAGCGGGTTGGATAATGGATGGATGGATGTTGTTAGATTGGTGGCAGCAGTGGGATACGAACCGAGTAACATCTCTAAGGCTGGTTTAGCACAAACGCGTGTTGACCCCTCGACCCCACTCATGAGAGCTCAGCTCAGGATGGACAGGCCAGACCGCTTCACACATCTCAAATAACCCTGTGTGGACGTTAGAGGTCGCTGCTGCCCCTTAAACCCAACAAATGGACACTTTGGACACAAGTTAAAGCCACCAAGAAGTATTCTTTTAATTATTTCTTCTTTTCCAGTGCCTCCAAAGCACCACAGCCACAATAACACACAACTCTGGAATTAACACGATATTCTCTCTCCTCCATACCTCCTAGCAAGCTCTGTCCTCTACCTCCTCCCGACTCCGGCTCGCTTGCTGGGTCTCCGCCGGTCCTTTATATAGTCCTCGACCCGGAAGTGCTTCTGTCCTTCCATCCACGTGACTCGTCAGATGGAGAACTGTATTTTTCTTCAGCCCGGAAGTAGCCCTGTGCTTCCATCCCCATGACTTCTTGTACACAGTAGGGACTCCCCAGTCTCCCTGCAGCATCTCCTGGCAGCACCCACGGTACCCAGCAGGGCTGTGTTGCTGAACTCCAAGTCTCATAGTGCCCTGCGGGTATCCGGGGCACCGCTGCAGTCCAGGGAAGCGCCCATCTATTGTCCTGGGGTAGTCAGTGTCCCTGATAAGTTGTCTTACCCAATCATTCCGTTCCAGGGGGGATAAACTGCCGGCCGTTTCTTACACCTGCAAATGACATTAAGGATGAGGGTTCTGAGGGGAGTTCAGTGTACCACTCCTGGGTCCAAATCTGGGATGGACGTGTTTTTTCAGCGAAGCCAGCTATAAAAGCCGCCTTGTGTGCAGCATGAAGGGTCCCCCTCTTCTGCCCCCCCCACCTCTTACACATCTCCCTGTTGCTAAAGCCCACCGCCTTGGTTGTGTGGTCACTGGCAAGCCTGAGATGTCTGAGGTAAGCTGATCAAGCCAGAGGAAAGTGTAGCATACTGGTTATTTCTCACCCTGGGTGAGCAGAGTGAGGCGTATGAGTGGACAAAGGGACAAAACAACTGGGAATGCGTGCCACCACTGAAGATCTGAGCTGAAGAAGCCAATGGTCCTTTTTATAGCCACTCACCACCTGTCTGGAATAACGTGGCTAATTCCAATTCCTCTGTACCTGGCACCCCCTAGCTAATCACATTGGTGGCAGCGGTGGGATTAGGAACCGACTAATGACTCTAGAATAAAGGACTGGATTAGTACTAACGTTGATAGACCCCTCAACATGGCCGCATCAGGCTGAGCACTTCAAATCTCCACACACCCTCTAAGTATTCCTGCAAATGGCGTTTATGTTTCACGTGAAGATGAGGAGGGCTCTGAGAAAAGAGCGGTGTGTAGAACCCTGTGTTTGTCTGTTCATCTAGCCAGGGTTTGCCGGTATATCCCCCTCTAGTGGGCATTGTTAGAAGTGCCTTTTTTACCTTTTGGGAACTTGTATGTATTGTGACTCCTTTTCAAAACTGTAATTTTGTAATGGATGGCACACATGGACTGGCATCCCGGCCAGGATTGTACAAGGATTCTTACCCGGCCCAGAGGCCGGTACAATACAAGGGCTAGGAGAGATGAACCCTATTAAATAGGGACCCTGTTGCTAACAGTATTGTCTCTTTTCTTATCCATAGCACCAAGAAGATGCCCCATGAGGGCAAAAGACCCTACCTTTTTGTGTCTGGAATCCTATAAAAGCCAAACGTCCCTGGAAAGGCATATCTCGTTTGGTTCCTTGAATGGGATGGACATCCGCCACACCAGACCCCCTGTACTGAGCATTATTACTTATATTGAGACGGCCATTGTCCACTCTTTTGTTTGTTATGTGCTCCATTGTATTAAATGGGGTGAGCCCACTGGCACTCAAACGTTTTTTGGGATTACCTCATGCCTTCTCTTGACCACAACATATATACGTAAAATAAAAGAAATCCATCCCGGACCTGTGTGTTTTGGTGCTGATCGCTGCAGTATGCCTGTCGTCTTCATGTTAAATTCACAGAAACGATTTTATCCACTTGGACTTTGTCTCCCAATGGATAATCATCCCCTCCCGCGGGGGGGCCAACCCCCCCTCTATTTGGCTGGAATGACATCAGAACTTTTTAATTCCGTGACCACATACTGTGTGACCCCCACGGAGAAAAACTGCCGTGAGGTGTAAAGTAGAGAGGCCGTTTCATTCAGGAAAGCCCACTTGCTGTACCCCTTCTAACGTTTCATGCACAGAACAGAACAAGCGAATATTCCGACATGTGAGATTCCGAAAAACCTGGCACCATTTCAAAACAAAATGAAAAAGTTTTTATTTGTCTTTTTTTTTGTGTATTGCTCGATGTCAACAGGAGTCAAGCAAAACATGAAAATGTTTTTGCCTCCTTGCCTAGTTAATTTATTTTTATTACAGCGTAACCATTACAAGGAGGCACTGTACTTGTCGTAAGCATTTATTTTAATTCCACACATAGCTGACAAAGACAAGCCTGACTGCATGTCATTTCATGTCTGCTGAAAATTACTCAGGAACGTGGGCTTCCTTTCAAAGTGTTCTTCCGTCTTAACTCCTTCACGGCCTTCACTCCAAAGCGAAAATAACACACGAGGCACTGGAGTTACTGCCCTCAAGTGCCTGCATTAACTGGAATGAAAAGCACATTAAGGTTGACTTAATGGTTACGAATTAGGGGTTCCCAGTGGCGTATGGCATGGCAGGTGTGCACTCGGTGATGATGATGCATGCATTTTTCCAGTACCCCTTACTGCAGATGTATGGTTTGAGGAAGGTGGAGCCGAACCTGACAGCATCAGGTGACAAGCAGTGACGGATCTGGATGTTCAGGATGTGCTGTCCCAGGGACCCGTGTGACGTCCTTTCTGGGTCCACGTCATTAGGACCCACCCCCTTTTTGGGAATCAGCGCTATAAAAGGCAGAAGGAGGAAGTTTGATCACCACCAGTTTATTTTGGTCAATTTCCTTACTTTCTCTCTGCATTAAATGGGGGTCTGCTGGTTCCCCCAAAAACTCTTTGTGTTGACTTAATGTGGCATTAGCTTGGTAAGGATGCACTCGGCGATAATAACCCATGCATTTTACAAAACCCACTTACTGCGGATATATATGGATTCAGGAAAGTGGAGCTGTCTCTCTATCTGTTTTATCCTGCCTACTACACTAAATTAAGATATCTAATCCTATCTAATCCTGCCAACAATGCTATCTATCTATCTATCTATCTATCTATCTATCTATCTATCTATCTA
>JANRMT010061414.1:6659479-6676865 GCA_026402145.1 Polypterus bichir lapradei | reverse complement strand
TGTGACTCTGTTATTTGACATTTTGTACGTCATTTGTAAAAGCAGTGCTAATGTGATGCGCCATATGTTAGAGTGACAAATGCAATGCATGTGACTCTGTTATTTGACATTTTGTATGTCATTTGTAAAAGTAGTGTTAATGTTTGTGATGTGCCATCTGTTAGAATGACAATTGCAATCCGTATTGGCCTAGACGGGGCTGGGCAGTGTCATGAAGCTTGCAGGGGAAGTTTCCACATCAGCATTTTTTGCCATCGATGCTCTGGTGTGGTCATATAAGAGTTTTCTTCTGTGCGTACAGACGTCTCTGACTGACAGAGCTTTCAGAAAGTATTCCGACCCCTTTTACTGTTGTTTCATTTTCTTATGTTGCACCCTTGTGCTCAGTTCATTTCAGTTCGTTTCTCTCCTTCATCAAATTAACACTCACTCAATATCTCAGAATGAAAAAGCCATCCACCCAGAAGAGGAGATGGCAGCCAATTTTGTGCCAGTTATGCTCGGCACACATGAGCTGTTAGGCAGTGAGAAAGATAGCCAATTAGAGACAGGGGAGGATTGGTGGGGGGTGGGGGCAAAATGACCAGGCCGTGGTGGGCAATTTAGCCTGGACATCAGCATACACCCTACTCTTAAAAAGGATGTCCAGGGGTCTTTAATAACCACAGTTAGACAGCACCTCCATTTTTACATCTTATGTGAAGGATGGCACCATTTGTTACAGCTCAGTGTCCCCATCACCCCACTGGGGCATTGGGATACACATTAAGACCCCCTGCAGGCCTCGCCATTCCCTAGATGGTCTCCCATCCAAGTACTGGCCAGGCCAGCTTTAGGTGGATGACCCCTTCTGAAGTTCAGGTGTTATTTCAGTTTTCACTGTCCTTGCTGTTTAGGCCACGGACTGGTAAGACGATTCTTCATTATCAATTATGAAAAGAGAATGGGGGGCATCAATAAGGTCAGACACAAATGATAGCTTTTCTGATTACACCAACTGTAATTCTAGTTCATCTTTTTATTTATTAAGGCGAGACGCTAATGCTTTTACGACACTGTCCATTGTAAGCTTGACACGGAGCTGACAACACTGCGGCCTGACCCTATGTGACGCCTGGTGTCACAGGTACAAACTCACAAGGTGAAGGCTTCTGCTGCAATATTAGAACATGACAGGGCTACGAGGGACATGCCTTATACTACAATTAATGAAAACGGTTATATTTCATCATACGTCCTGTTCTTCTTCTGATCATCAATAATGTAGTCTGGGGATGCTTGGACGTTTTGGATCTTTCAACCTCATACACCCTCACCTGGGTGGTCCGGCCAAGGTTTTGACCCGTGTCTGAGTAACATTAGCCCACGGCTCAACCGCAGCCATCTTGACGCTTTCACCACTGCCTCTCTGCTTTTTCCCTGTTGGCCTGCTTTCTTTGTGCAGGGTGTAGAGAACACTGCAGGGCCAATTGGTCCAACCTCTTTTAGCTGTAGGATACCAAAAGTGCATGAGGAAATCTTCTGTCTGTTTGATAATATCAACGGGCGGCATTGACCTTAGTGACGGCCAATCCAGCAGCTATACCACCTGCACTTCAGAAGAGGTCAATCACCTGACGCTAAGAATGATCAGGCCCGGCCAGTACTCGGATGGGAAAACATCCTGCTGGATGAGGTGTTAGTGAGGCCAGCATGGGGCGCTTACCCTGTGGTTTGAACGTGGATCCCAATGCCGCCATCCTTAGGATGAGAGGTAAAACCGAGGTCCTGACTCTCTGTGGTCATTAAAGATCCCTGGGCATCCTTCGTAAAGAATAGGGTGTATCCTGATGTCCAGGCTAAATTGCCCACCATGGCCTGGTCAGTCTGGCCCCCTAACCATCCCCTGTCTCTGATTGGCTATCTGGTTTTCACCCCTTCACCACCTAACAGCTCAGGTGTGGTGAGCACACTGGCACCAAAATGGCTGCTGTCACATTGTCCAGGCGGATGCTCCACATTAGTGGTGATTGAAGTGGCTCCCCATTCACTATGAGAAGCGCTTCGACTAGTGAAAAATGCGCTTTATAAATGTAATGAATTATTATCAAGAGTATTGAGTTTGGAGAAAACGCAGAAATAGTTGGCACAATTTGCAAATGCATTGAAGTCAGTGGGAAAGGACAAACTGAAACACTTTTGAGTAGATTATAATGTCTTTAATTGTTTTTAAGTGTCTGACAACTATGCTAGACCAATGATTGTGACCAGAAATGTGACATGAGCTAACCACTACACCACCGTGCCTCCCTGGAATAAAATTAGACTTTGAGACCACGATACTCCGAGTCTTTTGTCTCTCTGTCTGTGTCTCCTGAGCTCCTATCGCTACAACTGACTTGCACTTCGAGAGCCTGTCAGCCACACAATCGGGGGGCTTACCCAGTCTGCGTTACGTCATTTTAAGATTACGCATCCCTGTCAGTCAGTCATTTTCCAACCTGCTCTACCCTAACACGGAGTCATGGGGGTCTGCTGGAGCCAATCCCAAGGGTGCAAGGCAGGAACAAACCCCAGGCAAAGCGCCAGCCCACCGCAGGGCACACACTAGAGACAGTTTAGGATCGCCAATGCATCCTAGTTAACCAAGGGAGGAAACTGGAGAACCCGGAGGAGACCCACGCAGACACGGGGGACAATTTAGGATCGCCAATGCACCTAAGCTGCACACACGGGGAAGAACATGCAAACTCCACACAGGGAGGACACGGGAAGCGAACCCAGGTCTGCTTACTGCGAGGCAGCAGTGATACCCACTGCGCCACCGTACCACCCTACGCATCCCTGTGTTTTTCCATATTCCGCTTACTGTCTCTCACGATTCACTGTAGTAACCTTTTCATTCAAATGGATTCTTCAATTCTCTGATAATTTCTAAGCCTATTGGAAAAACTTCAGGTTTTTTAAATGCATCCATCAATGTCCATTATTAGCTAAGTGTTATGAGACAACACCTCCGGGGATTATTGTGAGAGACGATAATGGCAGATAAGAATCGTAGTTAGGGGCCAGGGGGCTCATTTAAAATAATTTGGCATGGGTCCAATAATGGAAATATGTGCCCACCAGAAAAAAAAAAAAAATCTGATTTATAAAATATGGCATATGCAGATTTTTACGTGACTTACCTTCTATAAATCCGGATCACCTTGTCAATGTGCGTTCGTGATCTGGCCTCGCTGCTAATTGACATCACAGACATGCAGTTGCCATGTTGCTTACTCCCATAGCCATAAAGTGCTCTGAGAGGCTGGTGCTAGAACACATCAAGGACATCATCCCTGACAGTCTGGACCCCCTCCAGTTTGCCTACCGTTGCAACAGGTCCACTGAGGATGCCATCTCCATAACACTTCACACCACCACGTCTCATCTGGAGAACAAGAACTGTTATGCCAGGCTGCTGTTTGTGGACTACAGCTCTGCATTTATCACCGTCATGCCATCCCAGCTCATCGCTAAACTCCTGGATCTGGGGCTTAGCTCTTCCCTGTGCAACTGGGTACTGGACTTCCTCACTGGCAGACCTCAGCAAGTGTGTATTGGTGGAAAAACTTCCTCCATCATCACCATCAACACTGGCATCCCGCAGGGCAGCGTGCTGAGCCCCCTGCTTTACTCTCTCTACACACATGACTGTGTAGCTAAGTACAGCTCTAACACCATCCTCAAGTTTGCTGACGATACCACCGTAATAGATCTGATCAGCGAGGACGATGAGACGGCCTACAGGGACTCCTGGCAGAATGGTGTCAGGACAACAACCTCACCCTCAACGTTAGCAAAACTAAGGAGATGATTGTGGATTTCCGCAAACAGGCAGCAGAGCACAGCCCTTATCTACTGTACATCGGAGATGAGGCTGTGGAGCAGGTCAGCAGCTCTAGGTTCCTCGGAGTCACCCTCACCGATGACTTTAAATGGGCAAGTCACACTGCGGCAGTAGTCAAGAAAACCCAACAATGCCTCTACTTCCTCAGGAGACTGAGTAAAGCCAACACTGTGCAGATTCTACAGGTATACTGTGGACTCCATCCTGACAGGACGCATCACGTCCTGGTACAGCAACTGCTCAGTTCAGGACTGCAGAGCTCAGCAGCGGGTGGTGAATACGGCACAGCAGATCACGGGCACACAGCTCCCTGCGATCCATGACATCCACACTACACGCTGTCTCAGGAAAGTGAACCGTATCAGGCGGGACCCCCAGCCACCCTGCACTGTCACTTTTCACTCTCCCCCCATCTGGGAAGCAACTAAAGTCCATTCCAGGTTCAGGAACAGTTCCTGCCCAACTGCAATCAGACTCATGAACAATCAGTAACCTTGTGTCACCTCCACTGCTACCTGCACATATACTTCTGCCACTGTCTCTGTTTATTCCTAGGATTCTGGTTTTATTTATTTACTTATTTGTCTTCATTTATTTATTGTGTGTTTTTTGTGTCTATGTTCACTGTCTGTGGGGGACACATGCAAGCAAGCATTTCATTGTACATGGTGCACATGTGCACGTGACAATAAAGAATTGAATTGAATGGCTGACGTTCATTGGCTGCTAGAGCAGACCTCCTCCTGACGTGTTGAGACCCCAACACATGCATTCAACATCATCATCATCATCCTGAGTGTGCAAGGTCATGTGCAGTATTATGGCGCCTCTCCTCTGTGTTCTAGGGGATCCAGGAAAGGCATGAGGTGCCAGCGTCTGAGTGGGTAGCCACTATCACCTGGCACGTGGCCATTTTGTGAATGACTCACAAAGGGAATGCCTTCTTCCAGCGGCCTCTGGATTTACAGGTGGGCTACAAGAAGGGGCGGAGTCATCTGTCCTCACTGGGCGTCTCCTCAGTATTGCAGGGGGAATGAAAGAGGACAAAGTTGGCGCCAGCACCCCCTCTCCACCCGGGGTGGTAGTACATACCTTAGATGAGCCCGGAGAGATGGTTCACAGATACGCGTACGCGACAGTTGATTGGTTGCAAATTCATCAAGTATGCACTTGTTTTGGTTGACTTGAATCGATCAAAAGCAATTCTGAGTGAGCGATTCATTAGGAAAGGTCACATTTCTACTTCCTGCCTTGCGCCCTGTGTTGGCTGGGATTGGCTCCAGCAGACCCCGCCCCCCGTGACCCTGTGTTAGGATATAGCGGGTTGGAAAAAATGACTGACTGACATTTCTTCTTTTCCTTTGGCATTCAGGATTTGTATCTGAAGAAACGAAGGAGTTAAAAATCAAAAAGAGCGATCCCTGAATCCAGGAGGCCGACCTGCAGCTCTGCTTGTCGTATGACTAGGCAGGCTTGTAATGAGGTCGCTTTACGACCCCCATGAAGTCATTCAGGGCCCCCCCCCGGGGGGGGGGGGGGGGGGGCACACTGCCGACACTTTGAAAAATGGATGATGTATGAGATAACCCATAGATGAACCTGCAGCCTGGTTATGTAATTTGATCTATTTTCCTTGTAAATGTCATTCTGTTGATATCCATTTGCAAAATGTATGGCCATTTCTCTCCGACAAACCTGTTTGTCATTATTTATTACACATACATGGCCATTTTTTTTCTTTAGCAGGCTCAATCCACTGGGGAGTCACACATGTACTTGATAGTTATATGAAGACTTGGTCCAGGTTCACGTTTTATTTGCTGTGTACACTCACTGGCCACTTTATTAGGTACACCTTGCGAGTGCTGGGTAGGACCCCCGTTTGCCATCGGAACTGCCATAATTCTTCGTGACACACATTCAACAAGGTGATAGACACATTCCTTAGGGATAGCGGTCCATATTGACATGTCAGCGTCGCGCAGTTGATTCAGATTTGTCGGCGGAACATCCATGATACGAATCTCCCGAATCTCTACCACATCCCAAAGGTGCTCTGTTGGATTGAGATCTGCTGACCGTGGAGGCCATTCTCCTACTCTCCGACCCTATATTAGTAATTCTGGATGCTCAGAACTCCATTCCCCCATTCTCCGACCTTCAGTTTCCACCAATGCTTCATACTTCAGCTGGTCCATATGTCAAAATGGCTGAAAACCGTGGATCGTCTCTACCTTTCATCTCTGCTGTCATGAGTTGAGAGTTTGTTCTTTTTGTATTTGATTGGATTCCATATCGGTCGAGGGAAGAAGGTCGGTGAGTCAAAAAGCAGTCTGGGGTGCCAACCTGGCCTACCCAATTTAGTACCACTTCCTTTATAAGCAAAGATAACGCATGATGGCATGAAAACAATAGAATCACTGCAACGTAACGAAGTGGTGTCGATCGTCAGGTTTTTGCTTCAGCGATGTAAAGTCAGAACAAGGAGGTTCTCTCTTCAGATTGTCTCCCTGGTCAAAAGGTGCCTCCATTTGGATTGTCGTCCTTGGAATGGGAGGGACGGGATTAATTACCCTCACTGGACGTTTTCTCCAGACTGTGGAGGAAGAACAAGATGAGGCGGGTTAGTGGCGGTGCCCCCTTCGGCCCAAAGTGATATTACATACCTGGGAAGAGCTTGGATGGCGATACTCAGTCATGCATACGTGACACTGGGTTGGCACTATGAATGCTACTTCTTTGAACTTCCTGTTTTCCTGTGAATGGATGTTTAATCCCACATTAGACGATGGGATGGCTTATTGAATAATTAAACCCTTTGGTAAGCTGGGCAAAATTACTGGTTTGTGTGGGGTGCTCTCTGTTGAACCACTTTTGAAACACCGTAAACTCCATAATGTAGCGGTCTGGAACCACTCAGATTCACACCGTCGTAGGGATGATGATTTGTTTATTTGTTTTCGGCAGGGATCCCAGGAATACACCCAGCCTGGGCCCGACTCGCACCACTCACACACAGAGAGACTAATAAAGGTGTATATTAAATGAAACAAAAACAACAGATAACCCTCCCTACTCCCCTACGTCGATAACACGATAAAACACCTAACAATAAACACTAACAACCAAGTCCGTAAACAGTCCAAATGCAGCGGATAAAGTGGAATGGAGGAAAAGGTGAAGATCAAGGGAACAGCTTTCTCTATAAGTTATATAATAAACAGTCCTACCGGCAGTGCTGATACTGCGAGGGGCGATGAGATTTGGGAAGCGCCCCCTCCGACGAAGCACGATGAGCAACCCAACGCTACTCACACGACAGGCAGCCATGGGACAGTCCATACATCCTTACGGGTTCGCCGATCCAGGATAGAAATGAAATTCAACGGTGGTACTGCAGACGAGACAGATGGGTGAACCACAAACACTAAACACATCATTTCACGGTTTAACCAGCTCCCTTTTCAAGTCCCCTTCCTCTTGTTGTCCCCAGCAACCCATGCACCCGTTGCAGACGTCCAATCAGGGCAGTACCCTTGGGGCAGCTGGGAAATGGAGTCCTTTAATCCGTAGCGCTGCTACAATTTGGTTTACTATCTGTGCCAACTTCCATGAATATCTGCCCCGCTATTTTGGAGTAACGCATGATTTTTTTTTATGGTGGTACTGCTTCCATTATGATTTCTCAATAAAATTCTTGAAAATCCATGACACCCGCATTTCAAATTGCACAACCAAAAAAGTACATACAAAATTTTCCATTTCTGAGTAATGCGCAATTTCTTTTTTTGGTCCCTCACCCATTTTGCTATGGTTGAGAAACATGGACGCTGTCCAGTGACCTGAGACCAAGAATGGACTCCTTCATGTGTGTCTTTTTGGAGAATCCTTGGGTCCCACTGGTTTGACTTTGTGTTTCTAACGGAGTCCTGAATGAGGCACATGACCTGCATTGTGATGGAGCGTCAGTTATGGCACTATGGCCATGTGGCATGCTTACCCGAGAGTAATCCGGCTCACAGGGTCCTCCAGAGTGGCTGGACTAGGCCAAGGGGATGCCCACGTAACACCTGGCTGTGGCAGATAGTTGGTCATTTCCTGAGGGTGGGACTGGACCACGTGTCTGCCTGGGGGGGTCTGCCAACGGGAATCCCAAGCTGTTTTGTCATGTAGTGTACCAATGTGTGCTCCCCAACCTAACCTTATCCTCACCAGACAACACCGTAACCCACAACTGATTCCATGATGCGGAATGGAGCTGTCATTATAAGTAGAGTCAACCTCAGAGTAGCAGTCAATAATAATAATACATTTATATAGTGCCTTTCTCATGCTCACTTGTCAGACAGAAATGCCTGGCATTGTAACGTCCATCAGGTCACATGGCTAAAAAACATTAAATTATTAAACAACAACAGAGGAGCTGAACACGTGTAGCAGACTCGAGTTAATGACACCCGTACACACCTTCAACAAACAGCAGGGACTGCTTTAAAGAAGTGCTTCCTACTTTCTATTTGAAACACACGTCCCCATAGTTGCCACTAGATGTCCTCATGGACACGCGTCTGTGTTGTTGGGGGATATTTATTCAATGGGGCCGTCTTTTTGGCATAGCATCCTATTAACAAAGTCGCCTAGTTAAGTTCTAGGATTTTAGGGGCCAAAACCTGCTGTGTTCACATCAGGTACAAAGTAGGAACCCATCCTGGACAGGGTGTCCACTTACACACACACACACAGGCCCAAACACAGAGCCAACTGGCAAATGGGAGGTAACCTGAAACTCACTTATTTAATGTGCGAGGCACACTCTAAAGAGACCCAA
Source organism: Polypterus bichir lapradei (assembly GCA_026402145.1). Taxonomy (NCBI): domain Eukaryota; kingdom Metazoa; phylum Chordata; class Cladistia; order Polypteriformes; family Polypteridae; genus Polypterus; species Polypterus bichir. The sequence goes on along the minus strand of JANRMT010061414.1, from coordinate 6,668,166 downwards.
GTGGATCACCACAAAGAGGACAACCAGGTGTGGGATTTGATCCTGCATTGCTGGATTTAAGAACTGCCAATCATCACCATTACTTCGCTGAGCTAACTTACAAAAAGAGATGGCGTACAGCCGTTTTGCTAGGTCCACAGTTTTCCCAACCAACTGGGCAATTTTTGATCGGAAAAAAATGGCTTTTTGCAGTTGACATTATTTTGGGCTACTTTAAAAAAAACCAAAAAAAAACTGCAGGGTATTTTGGGCTATTTTTCAACCCCATCTATTTTACGTTATTAGCATGTATTTCATCCATCTGTCACTCCTTCCTCTGCACTTCTCTACTTTATCTCCAAAGAGGACCCCCTCCAACACCAGTTGTCCCTTTGTGTGGTGGTATATACTCATTCTATAACTCTCAAATATCTCCAAGGAGGACACCAGTTGTCTCTTTGTGAGGTGGTATATACTCATTCTATCACTCTCAGATGTCTTCAAGGGGGACCCGCCCCCCCAACACCAGCTGACCCTTTGTGTGCTGGTATATATTCATTCTATCACTCTCAAATATCTTCAAGGAGGATCCCCCTCCCCTAACACCAGTTGTCCCTTTGTCTGGTGGTATATACAGTCATATGAAAAAGTTTGGGAGCCCCTCGCAGCCTGCATAATAATCGACTCTCCTTTCAACAGTAAAGATCACAGTGGTATGTCTTTCATTTCCTAGGAGTACTGTGGTGTTTTCCGAACAAAGATTTTTAGTGACGCAGTATTTAGTTGTATGAAATTAAATCAAATGTGAAGAACTGGCTGTGCACAAATGTGGGTCCCCTTGTCATTGTGCTGATTTGAATGCCTGTCACTGCTCAATGCTGATTACTTGGTTGGCTGAGCTCGTTAAGCCTTGAACTTCATAGACAGGAGTGTCCAATCATGAGTGGTAAAAGGTATTTAAGGTGGTCAATTGCAAGTTGTGCTTCCTTCCCTTTGACTCTCCTCTGAAGAGTGACAGACAGCATGGGATCCTCAAAGCAACTCTCAAAAGATCTGAAAACAAAGATTGTTGAGTCTCCTGGTTTAGGGGAAGGCTACAAAAAGCCATCTCAGAGGTTTAAACTGTCAGTTTCAACTGTAAAGAATGGAATCAGGAAATGGAAGGCCACAGGCACAGTTGCTGTTAAACCAGAAGGTCTGGCGGGCCAAGAAAAGTACAGGAGCGGCATATGCAGAGGCAGGATTGTGAGAATGGTTACAGACAACCCACAGATCACCTCCTAAGACCTGCAAGAACATCTCACTGCAGATGGTGTATCTGTACATCGTTCTACAATTCAGCGCAATCTGCACAAAGAACATCTGTATGGCAGGGTGATGAGAAAGAAGCCCTCTCTGCACTCACGCCACAAACAGAGTCACTTGTTGTACTCATATGCTCATTTAGACAAGCCGGATTCATTTGGGAACAAAGTGCTTTGCACTGATGAGACACAAATGGAGTTATTTGGTCAGAACAAAAAGCACTTTGCATGGCAGAAGAAGAACACCGCATTCCAAGAAAAACACCTGTTACCTCCTGTCAAATTTGGTGGAGGTTCCATCATGTTGCGAGGCTGTGTGGCTAGTTCAGGGACTGGGGCCCTTGTTAAAGTTGAGGGTCGGATGAATTCAACCCGATATCAACAAATTCTTCAGGATAATGTTCAAGCATCAGTCACAAAGTTGAAGTTACGCAGGGGTTGGATATTCCAACAAGACAATGACCCAAAACACAGCTGGAAATCTACAAAGACATTCATGCAGAGGGAGAAGTACGATGTTCTGGAATGGCCGTCACAGTCCCCTGACTTGAATATCATCAAAAATCTATGGGATGACTTGAAGCAGGCTTTCCATGTTCGGCAGCCATCACATTGAACAGAACTGGAGAGATTTTGTATGAAGAATGGTCAGACATACCTCCATCCAGAATCCAGACACTCATCAAAGGCTATAGGAGGACAGCGTCGAGAGGCCCAAAAGAGCAAAAGGAGGCTCAACTAAGTACTGGTGTCATATCTCTGTTGGGGTGCCCACATTTAGGCACCTGTCTAATTTTGTTATGATGCATATTGCATATTTTCTGTTAATCCAATAAATTTAATGTCACTACTGAAATGCTACTGTGTCCATAAGGCATGTCAGATATTAAAAGGAAGTTGATACTTTGAAAGCTTAGCCAATGAGAAACAAAAATCCAAAGAATTAAATCAAATCAAATCAAAATCTTTATTGTCATTGTAGCAATGAGACATTGTACAACGAAATTTTAGGTGCAATATTCCAGTGTAAAAAATAAAATAAAATAAAAAACACAATTATTCAAGTTAAAATAAAAAGGGAATTAAAAAAAGTACCAAAATAGTCCATAACAGCATAACAATATTTTCCACTCATACATACATTATATTGCACTTGTCCCTTAAGAGGGGTTCCCAAACTTTTTCATATGACTGTACTTGTTTTATAACTCTCAAATATCTCCAAGGTGGACACCCCCAACACCAACTGACCCTTTGTGAGGTGGTATATACTCATTTTATTGCTCTCAAATATCTCCAAGGGGGACCTGCCCCTCCAGGCTTCGATGACATGTACCTAATCCTCTTGCTCTTGACGTCACCCTCCTCTTTCCAGTGTGTCATTTTGTCTATGTCAGATATTGGACTATTTTTTGCATCTTGGGGAACGACAAATTCGCCGTGTTTAAGCTGTCCTTGGCCAGTCCATTTTTTGAAGGAGCCAGCAACCCTGGTTTTCTTCTTAGAAATAAAAGAAAAGGAAGAACTGGAGAAGTTCATGTATACTTGTGTTGATGTTGCCTCCAGAGGTAGCTTGAAACTCGGTTGTGAGTCACGCAACAGAGGATAGGAGATTTTAACACTATACGATATGCACTCTGTAACTTTTCGTGGTCTACCACCTTGTGGTTGATCTGCTGTTGTTCCTCAAAGCTTCATGATAGTCGCACTGACAGTTAATCTGGTTAGATCGAGCAGAGCAGAAATTTCACGTACTCACTTGTGGCAATGCGTCCACCTTGTATTTTCTCCAGCACACATACTCGGATTGACCCTTTTGATTTGCGATTTCTTTCTTTTTGGGGTAAACTTTTAGAAATCCAATGACTTGTGGCAAAGGTGGACTACCGATGACGTGGTGGCTGAGCTCTTCTGTATGACCCCCTTCTACTGTCAATGGGGACTGCATGGCTATATGCTTTGATTTGATGCACCTATTCACGGTTCACCGACAAAAGCGCAATAGACATATGAGCGCCTACAAAACCGCGACGGACAAATAAGCGCCGACAAACTCGCTAACTGGTTTTCGACAAATGCACACCGACAAAATCGCCACGACAAAATCGCGAGAGAGGCCAAGAGAGTGGGACGCGTACGTGCGCATTATGTACACATTATGTGCTAGGTTATAACTGTTGTCAAGGATGCCAGGGGCGATGACCCGGCCGGGACGCCTTCAAGGACCGGAAGTGGGCGTGCGCCCAACTGGGATCACGTTGGGGCCGCCATCCTGGTTGTTTTTGGGGCCACGGGTAGATGGCTTGGAAGCCCAACCCTGTAGGGACCCGTGGTCACCACCAGGGGGCGCCCCAATGCCTTGGGGACCCTCGACCTCAGCACTTCCGCCACACCAGGAAGTTCTGGGGGGAAGAAGAAGAGGGACACCCAGAAAGCTTCCGGGAGAACAGCCGGCATTTCCGCCACACTGGGGCGTGTCCAGGGAGGAATGCCGGGACACACCTGGAGCTCGTCCGGGATGACATAAAAGGGGCCGTCTCCCTTCATTCGAGGCTAGAGTCGGGTGGAAGCAGGACAAGGCAGGAGAAGAGAAAGAGGAGGCGGCCCGAAGAAAGGCAAGGTGTTGTTTGGCCAGGACTTTGGGGGGTTTGTGTGTGCACTGAATATTGTAAATAGTTTGTATAATAAACGTGTGGTGGTGGATTACAACATGTCTGCCTGTCTGTGTCCGGGCCGGGTCCACACTGTATTCAAAGATGCTAATTGCACTGAGTTTTGTTCCTCCGGAAGATGTTGGGTCCGCTTTCGATGAACTGAGCGAGAGTAGACCCGACAATCTCCAGAATATTTATGATTACTGGGAGGACAATTACGTTGGTCGATTGAGACGCAATCGACGAGCCAACCCATTGTTTCCTATCACCATGTGGAAAATGCAAGAACGTGTTGCTGATGGCAACAAATAACTCAGTCGATGGCTGGCATAACGCGTCGTATACAAAGCGGAATTACCAGCAGTCAGGCAGCCAGCAAGTCTAAATACGTTCAACTATCAAGGCGTCTTGCTGCAATTCTTCCTACATATGCAGGGCGTGATCTTAAGGACTGTCTGCGTGCCGTGTCTCATAATATTGACTTCTAAAATAAACATTATTATATATGCTTTAAACTAGTAATTCATATTTAATGAAACTTTCGCGATTTTGTCAGCGCGATTTTGACTCCGCGTTTTAATGGGCGCTATTATGTCGGCGCTCATATGTCTATCGCTCAAATGTCGGGTCACTCCTATTCACAATGAAACACCCAAACTCAGTCATCCGAGGGTTGTCCACATACGTTTGGCCATGTACTGTGTGTACTTGGGATTTCTCTTGTGATGGGATTTCTGTTGTAATGAGAGACAAAACAAAGAAGAAAAGGTTTGGGGGTTGGGGGTCCACCCCATATATTGTAACAAGCCCTCGAATGTTAACTGAGATCAAATGAGGCTGACTGGAAGGTGAAGTGGTTGGGTCTCTTATAGGTGGTGTGCAGGAAGAGGCGGGTCCTTAGAAGGAGGGCATGGGATGGCAGCGGAAGTGGGTGGAGGTCTAGTTGGTTTTCTCTTTTGGTGGTCTGTGAGAGGGGGAGAAAAAGGCATTAGTGCAGCTCGGCAACCCCCGAATCTGCGTCTTACCCTCAATTCACCCTTAAACCATCGCAACTGGCTCTAGTCGGGTTTACAGTGCAATTTGCCAGCATGCCGGAGCCGATCAGTCCCTGCTGTACATTTGTTGAGTAGCCAGCTCATGACCACTACCACCCCCCACAGTGAATCAGCATCACTGCAGCCGCTGCACGAGACTCGCCTGCCAGCATCAGCGTTGGCCTCTGTGTGCTCGCGTGCAGCCGGCTCGGTGATTTACTGAATTTCATCAATGGCGTCAGTTCATTAGATTGTTGCAGTAGTTTTTATAGTTTTTACAGTTCATTGGCATTGTGTAACATCATCAGGGTTGCAGTAATTATGATGCTCTTTGCATGAAAAAAATATGTGTTCCATTAAAATTTCACTTTTTCTTGGTAAATTGTGACCTTTCCCTCAGGGAATGGCGGTCAGGGGAGGCAGGTGAGCCTCACCTACCATTATGAAAAGTGAAAAAACTAATAATGATAATGTAAAATAACTTTGTCCACTGGTCTGTGCTATAAATTTGTTTTCTGTATGATTCCAATAACTTTGATAATTTTTATAGTCAAAATCGCTGAAATGGTGCATTCCCTGTTTAGATACAGGAGAGAAATGCGAGGTGAGGCAGCGACGAGTCTCACCTCCCCTCGGACTGCGCTCTCCCATTCACACGAGGTTGATGCCTGCAGTTGGCGTGTGCCTGTTGCTGTCTCTCGGTATGTCGCCAATATAAGGTGTGCAGACATATTTATTAAACACCCTGACTGTCCACAGTCTGGCTAATATCTTTAATGAATGTGGGTGACAAATTTACTCTTGCTGATCCGTAGCGAGAAAGCACAAGGTGAGGCAGACAGTCCCGTGCCGCCCTGAAGGGGGCGCTTGTGAGCCCAACAGGTGCTCGTTGCTGCTGTTCTTCTACGCAGAGGCGCCAATAAGTTAGCAACATCAGAGAGTCAAGGGCACTGCAGCGGGACATTTATTTTTATTTTTTGTTCTGAATGACTGCCAAAATGCAAGATTAAGATTCTTAAAACTAAAGGAAAATAAGGAGGACTTTTACAAGAAAGTGACGAAGATTTTTGTGGAGACGGATAGGCGCATGGACTTCATTTACAAATAAACGTAAGAGCATAAACGGTTTTCAATTTTGTAAAAAATGGGATCAGACTAAGAAAAAAAAAAAAATCCAGTATTTAAAAACTAAATTTTGACCTTAAATAAAATATTCTTTTGTTTTTCTTGTTATCCTTTTGTTGAACAGTCTGCATTAAAATCAGTTAAAGCATCAGCATTATCCATCCATCCATCCATTATCCAACCCACTATATCCTAACTACAGGGTCACGGGGGTCTGCTGGTGCCAATCCTGGCCAACACAGGGCACAAGGCAGGAAACAAACCCCAGGCAGGGTGCCAGCCCACCGCAGGCATCAGAATTAAAAGCTTTTTAAAGCAACTAAATATTTCAATTTGGGTCAAAATTGAAAAACTTTTTTTTTGGACACCACTCTATACTTTCATTTGTATTGCATGAGTATGAATTGTGGAATTGCAACGGCGAATTTAGAACACATGGAGGGTGAGGAGCAAATGCGCTCTCTCCGCTCTCTCTCGCCGTTACAAATGTAGCGTTCTTTCTTAGCCCAGTATGAACCTTACCTGTGTGTGTGTAAAGAATGCTAATGAGATATGAAACATAACCAGTAGTCAATGTGCATGCTGGATACCAACTGAATAGTCAATAAGCTGCTTTTTGGGGTTCATATATTTGTAAACCTGACTGTGAAGAAGTCTACAGCCACGAACCTCACCACACATCACTAGTTTTCTTAAAAAGTGCAGCAAAAAAGTATTTGACATCCTTTGCATTAACCAAGTTTGTGGCGGTGTAAGGGTTAAGCCTTTAGACTGCCTCCCCAGCGTGCTTGTGTGTGTGTGTGTGTGTGTGTGTGTGTGTGACACACACCCAGTGCTCTGACGTCCTAAAGAAAGACATAGCAGCACTTGAAGCTGTGCAGAGGAGAGCATCCCAGGATGTTAGGACATGTCCTGCTCGGACAGACTCCGAGAATTAAACCCCTTTGGTCTGAAGCAGAGGTGTCTGGGTGGGAAGCTAATCCAGATGTTTAATATTCTCAAAAGAATTGATAAAGCTGAACCAATGGAATTCTCTTCAGCTTAAAACAGGGAATCACAGAGTCAAGGACACCAGTGGAAAGTAAGGGGAAACGTGTTAAGGGTTGAAGCCGGGAAACACTTCTCTTGAGGGAATCTAAAACACGCAGACGCGGAAACATTGAAGATGAGGTTGGAGATGAAGCAAAAACCTTGACGTGAGATGTTGGGACATCTTAGCCGTTAGCTAAACTGACTGAACATCCGTCTCTCGTCGGTCAAATCCTTCATGTTTGCATTTTGCATGGAATTGCGTTTCATCATCTTCCATCCATCCATCTTCTCTTAATTCTTCTTCTTCATCACGTAGGTTTTCCCAGAATTAGTGCCCCCTTCAGTCAACTTCGTTTGGTTGGGACGAGAACATTTTCTCTTTTTTCTCATCTCAACTATTTCTAGTACGTAGCTGGACTTGACCTCAGCTGAGCCTTTCAGATGCGTCCACCTTGCAGCCCACCGTACGTGCCGGTGACTTCTCCAGCACACATGCCTACTTGGATTAACCCTTCTGATATCCGAGTTCCTTCTGTTTTGGGGTAAACTTCTAGAAATCGAATGTATCGCAAGTTAATGATGATACGCATAAATCCTTTAATCCCCTCAGGCAATTTAGAAATGCTCACAGTATTTTTGTTGTCCAGACTTATTACTCAATCCGTGGAAAAAAATACCACACTGCGCATTTCTAAGCTTATCTTTGGTGAAATGGCCTGCCAAGGAGTCAAATACTTGAAATATTTAGAGACAAAATAAACAGGACTGTTTAATAACAAGCTATTTTTTTTACTTGTAAATGACATTGAATTTCCAAGGGCCGACAAGTGGATCTGAGGTTATTTGTTAAATTTACTTGTGGTGTGACAGAGATGTTCTAACCAGTGTCAGGCATTTCAACTTGTTAGTAAGTCTAAAGATACCCAATTTGACCAAAAAATACGTGGAGACCCCTCCTGACTGATTGAGTTCAGGTGTTTCATTGTGAACAGGCGCATCGATTCAAGCGCACAGTCCATGGACAAGCATTGGGGGGGGGGGGGGTCATACTGGGACTTTAAAAATGGCACCGTCACAGCAGGCCACCACTGCCACAAGTCACTACGTGAAATCTCTGCTCTGCCAGGAATCTGCTCTGGTCAACTGTAAGTGCCCTTATGGTGAAGTGGTAACATCAAGAAGCAACAACGGCTCAGACATTAAGTGGCAGAAAGGACAGAGTCATCTTTACTCAATTTCAGAGGACACAAGGATTTCCTTCAGCCTCCTCAAGGTCAGCTCCCTTAGCTCCTCCTTCGTTAGTCAGGTTACGTGCTAATTGGTTATTAGAGAAACCTTTGTCACTGCGTGAGCAGCGCTGACACCTGGTATTCTGTTTATTTGGGTTGCAAGGCCCTGGCATTCCTAAAGTTTACTTTAATAGATAGATAGATAGATAGATAGATAGATAGATAGATAGATAGATAGATAGATAGATAGATAGATAGATATGAAAGGCACTAAGATAGATAGATAGATAGATAGATAGATAGATAGATAGATAGATAGATAGATAGATA
>JANRMT010061414.1:6636992-6654479 GCA_026402145.1 Polypterus bichir lapradei | reverse complement strand
TAGATAGATAGATAGATAGATATGAAAGGCACTATATTAGATAGATAGATAGATAGATAGATAGATAGATAGATAGATAGATAGATAGATAGATAGATAGATAGATATGAAAGGCACTAAGATAGATAGATAGATAGATAGATAGATAGATAGATAGATAGATAGATAGATAGATAGATAGATAGATAGATAGATCTGGCAGAACAGAACAAAAATCATGATTATAAAGCATCCATGCTCATTTATAATTACATTGTTATTATAATTTAAGATTTCATCAGAATGCAAAATGATTTATGGTGCTTTGAATAAATATTAGCAATTCCTGCCTGTAAATTATTTACAATGAGATGCCAGTTCATCACAAATGCATGTCTTTGGGATGCAGGGGGAGAATAACAGCCCTGGGAGAATTCCCACACTGACCTGGGAAGAACATGCAGACTCTGTCCAGTTAACAGACTGGAAATGGAAGACATATCCCTGGAAGTGTGAAGCAGCAGTGCTAACTTTCACACCACTCTGTCACCCACTACAGATACAATATACATTACATACATTGTTTCTTTAAAACATGCAAACATAAGGCAGAACAGTGAAGAGTTGACAGGTCCAGTCGTTAAAAGCCGTGGGGTTTCTTTCATTTAGCATCACTGACTTAATTACCTGAGCCCTTAATGGCTTTAACACTTTCAGGCTGGTGAAGGTTTTTTTTTTTTTTTTGGTGGTGGTGGTGCACTGATAATGAAACACTATTTTAAATTCATCAACAGAAAAGATGCATTTTGTACTATTTTATAGCACCTTTCATATTATCTATCTGTCCCCACAGTCACTCAGCACAGATCAGACTGGCATTGTCGTGACTGACACAGCAGCACCTCCGAGATTTTATTTTTCAAATCTGCCTTTCTCTCAATGCTGCCTGGGTCTGGATCTCCGTCACCCCGAAGTGAAAAACAGTTCTGTAATGGACGGAGGGACAGAATTAAGAAAATGCAGTGTGGCATAGTGGTTAAGGCTTTAGACGTCAAACCCTTAAGTCAGGGGTTCAAGTCCTGCTACCGATGCTTTGTGACCACGAGCAAGTCACTTCAATAGTAAAAAAAGGAGTGGAACCAATTGTATCTCAAATGTTGCAAGTCGCCTGGGAAAAAGGTGTCAGGCTATAATAATACATGACATTTATTTTATATATTAAATATATATATATATATATATATATATATATATATATATATATTTATTACTATTACAGGTGTCAGTCTATAGTAATAATAATAATAATAATAATAATAATAATAATAATATAGTTCCTTTTCCAGGGACTTAGGAGTCAGTCTATAATAATCATTCATTACATTTATATTATATGTATTACACGCATATATTATTATTATTATTATTTATTATTATTATTATTAAAAGCATCAGTCTATAATAATTCACTAAATTTATGTTTTTTATATTTTATATATTACATTTATATGTATTATATTTATTATTATAGGTGTCAATATATGTAATAATAATAATATAGTGCCTTTTCTGGGGACTCAGTGCTTAGTTGTCAGTCTATAATAATAATTCATTACAATTATACGTATTACACGTATATATTATTATTATTATTAAAAGTGTCAGTTTATAATAATTCATTAAATTTGTTTATTTTATACATTACATTTATATGTATTATATTTATTTTTATAAGTGTTAGACTATAATAATAATAATAATAATAATAATAATAATAATAATAATAATATAGTGCCTTTTCCGAGGACTCAGTGCTTAGGTGTCAGTCTATAATAATAATTTATTATATATTACATTTATATTATTATTGGTGTCAGTCTATAATAATAATTCATTACATTTATATTATATATTACATTTGTATATTATGTATTATTATTATATTAATTATATATTAATGGTGTCTATAATAATAATTAACTAAATGCATATTATATATAGTATTTATATATTTATTAGTATTATAGGTGTCAACCTGTAATAATAATAATAATAATAACATAGTGCCTTTTCCAGGGCCTCAGTACTTAAACTGGTGTGGCTTAGTGGTTAAACTTTCAAACTCTGAAGCTGTGGGCTCAAATCCTCCTTCTGACACTGTGTGACCCTGAGCAATTCCAGCTGGAAAATAATGTAACCAATTATAAGTGGCCTTTGATAAAGACTAATAATAATAATAATAATTAGATGGGCAGAAATTCTTACACCAGCCTGGCACTTAGAGTTGAGCAACCGCAATATTTGTTATGTAATCTGAAGTGTCTCGAGTTGATTTTTTATTCTACAATAAGCCCCACAACTTTTTTTTGTTCTAATGAACTTTGAATTTTACAAGCAGGTATCATAAATAAATGTGAAGCCGGCTCTCTCCAACTGCTTGTGCCCAAGGGCAGGTTTTACTTTGTATAGTCAAAGAAGAAGCGCGTCTCCGTTTCGAATTGCATTTCCAGTCGAGCCGAAAGTGACTTTCATTCCTCGGCTAAGCCGGGACTTAGGTGCGCTCCCTCGGCCATTGAAATGCAGGCGGTTATTAGCATACACGTTCGGCTTACTTTCAGTTCAGTGTATCTGTGCCTTTTGTTAAAACAAGCGTTGGGAATAATACTTTATTTAAATGAGAAGAAAACACAATTAACATTAAAATCAAACTTAACCTGTCTTACTTTACGGGGGATGATGGGCGGGTCCGCGGCACTTGTTACCATTCAGTTGCAGAGCGCTGAGACTCTTTTAGTCAGATTAGCTTGATCAGATTCCTATTTGGGGGTTTTATTTTGTGTTTATTTATTGATAAACGTGAACTGACGCTATGTCCTTAAAAAAAAAATAAAAGCATTTATTCTTAATACATTGCGCCGCGCACTCGTGCTTTCCTGCCTTTAAATAAACGGACTATTGAGAAACAAATGCCGAAGGCTTAACACAAAAGAGTTAATTGGGGGCACCGCCGCGAAACTGTTTTCACGAGCGTTTGCGAGAAACGTCGGGGGTCATTTTCTTCCCTCTGACAATAGGGGATTTCTGATTGGTAATTGAATGAGAACAAGAGACTTGATCTTTAATCTTTCAATTACCACCTCTTAATCAATCGCCCCCGGAGCGCCGGAGTGCTCTTTCGCAGTCTTTAACACAGGTAAGCGATCCCCACCACCTGCTTTTATTACAAGACGTCTGCCGGCCGTGCAGCTCGGACGACCACTCACGAGATGATGGGCGCTGAAGTGAAATCGACGCTTTTGACACTCGCCTTGTGCTTTTCTTTCACGGCCTGTTTCGGAGATGATTTGACAACGCAGGAGAGGCTTTTTTTAAGTTCCATGGGACTGTCTAGCAGACCCAAGCCGTTAACGCGAATCCCGGTGCCATCCATGCTCTGGAAGATCTTTGAAACGAAAGCCTTGCCTGATGCTTCTGGAAGTGACGGCTGTAGGGTGGCCGAATTTAACGTGCGGGGGAACATCGTCCGGTATATTCAAGATCAAGGTATTACGTTTTGTTAAAAAAAAAAAAAAAAAAATGGAGGTGGATAGCTGTGCTAGTCGGTCCTCCTCGTAATGTTTGTTGCGTTTTCTTCCTATAAGATGAAGACCAGATGTGGACTCGGCTGAAGCTACTGATGAGACTTGCACAATGAAAGAATGAATGAATGAATTCAACTTGTGTGATCGGGCTTCAATTAACTGGGCAGTAGATCAATAGCAAATAAAAAAATCAGTATGAAATTCAAATTGCTTACATCAATTTTACATTTAGTTTTAATGTGCATATCGCCTCATGTGATCGTCAGTTTTATTACTTTTATCCAAGGCAACTTAAACATATGAGAAATTATGATTGTTTATTATTATGATGATTTTTCCCCAAATTGGAGCACAAGCAGTCCAAGCTATCCAAGTAGCGGTGACTTGGATGTGGTCACACAATGGTGTCAGCAGTGGGATTTGAACCCATGACCTCGGGGTTTGCTACACACAACCTACAAAGAATTGCAACTGATAAACTCTTTTATAGATGAAATGTTTAAAAACTGCGTTCAAGAATTTTTTTTTTTTTTTAATTTTTAAATATGCGCTCCTTTTCCCTGTGCAGTTTGTAGGGATGGTTGAAAATATTTAGCTAATAGCTAATATTTTCATGCAGAACAGTGAGGAAAAAAAGTTCATCTATCTATTCCACCATAATAAAAGGACAAGTGTCTGTGCATCTTTGCATTCACTTGGTTGCTACCTCTGTTATTCTAACAGATGGTGCATCACAAACCTTTTGTAGTGATAAAATACATTTGTTATTCCAACAGGTGGCATGTCACAAACCATAGCACTGCTTTTACAAATCCCGCACCAAGTAACAGATGGATTGCATTTTCCATTCCAACCGATGGTACATCAAAGACTTTTGCAGCAATGTTTCTGATGCACCATCGGTTGGAATGGAAAATGTGTTTTTTTTTTTTACTGCCCTTATGATAGAGTAAACCAATAGGTGTCTTCAGAGGAAGTGATCAGAAGGATTTGGAGTGTTGGGTGCCACGTCAACTGACCCCCTCATGCAGGGATTGGCGAACTCCAGGCCTCGAGTGCTGCAGTGGCTGCAGGTTTTCATTCTTACCATCTTAATTCGTGACCAGTTTTTGCTGCTGATGACTTCTTTTAATTAACTTGACTCAGGCCACATAGTTGTTTGTTTTTTTTTCTTTAATTAGCAACCAAACAATAATGAGACACAAAACAAGCCAACACATGACCAGCTCCCCTGTGGCCATCGCACAATTATCTGAAGTTAAAGAGAGGTGATGGTCTTGGTAAGGCTGATCTCTCAGGTCACTAAAACATTTTGACATTGGTGCTCTTAGAACAGAAAAACAACAGTTTTGGAAAATGTGTGCTGTGGCAGAATGAGAGCAGCAGCGAGCCATGGAATTAAATAACCGGTTTAATTAACAGCAAGAATCGGCTCCTTATTAAGATAGTGATTGGAGTGAAATTGGTTGGAGTCTGAAGCCCCAGTTTAGCAGGTCATCTGTTAGCTCGTTTCACATCTCACTTCTGCTTGGCTGTCATTTAATTAAGAGAGAGGAATCAATTCAGAGGGCTGAACTTTTCTAACAGGGCTATTAAAGTAATGGGGGGGGAGGGGGGGAGTTAATTAGCAGTGAAAACTGGTCACTGATTAGGAAAAGGGTTAGAATGAAAACCTGTAGCCACTGCGGCCCACCAGGCCTGGAGTTTGTCACCCCTTCCCTAATGGGATATGAGGGGTCAAAGTTACTCCTTTCCAAAAAAAGCTAATAAATAAAAAATGGAGTTCGGTAACACAGATGTGGTGTGTTTTTAATGAGATTTTGAGGTTGCCAATCACAAATTTGATACTTGATTCTTTACCGGTGGTCCTAGCCCTCTAAGAGGGACTCCCACAAGGTTACAAATCACAAATTTCAGATCTAGGCATGTGGAGTATTGTTTTCAACGATTTCAAGGTCAGTGCTTGCAAATATGATGTTCTTTGTGATCCTTTACCAGCCCTCAATGGACCTCTATCAGAGGGTGAAGAATTTCTATTAAAATCGCGAATGTTTAAACTTTTAATATTAATATTCCTGTTTATGTTTTTCATGTTTTATGAACTAAACCCTTAATTGGGGGCGGCTTATGCTAATTCAGGTTTTTTTGTTTTTGTCCCCTTCAGGAGCTGCCATCCCAGTTGCAAGCAGTCAGTGCTCAACATGTCTGGAGAAACTTCTTTACTTCAATATGTCCGTCTTGGAGGACGTTGAAGAGCTCACCATGGCGCAGCTGGAGGTGAGCTTCGACCACAACTTTTATGACCTCTTTAGAAATGCCGAGACTTTTAGCTTGTCACTTTTTAAAAATGTAAAGACGCCTTTGAAGGGAGTACCACACGAGTCTAACCGAAAACTGCTCCTGTCCCAATCTCTGGAGCCCTCTCATAAAACGATTCATTTTAACCTCACGAAACTGGCACAGGTATGGAGGGATCACCAGAAGAACATCGGCCTGGTCCTCGCCCTGCACCCTGCGAAGACGCGATCGGATGGTTTGCTGGCAATGGACAGTCCCATACACCCTCACCATTTCAGGGCTCGGGCCATCTTCAGCACATCTCTAGTGGTGGTCTCGCTGAACCCCCTTCAGTGTAGGTCGAGGAGGAAGCGAAGTGCTTACTACCTGCCCGTGACACCTAGTAATGTCTGCAAGCCCCGAAGACTGTATGTTGATTTTAAGGATGTCGGGTGGCAAGACTGGATAATTGCCCCCCAGGGATACATGGCCAACTACTGCCAAGGGGAGTGCCCATTTCCATTAAGTGAGAGTCTCAACGGAACCAATCATGCCATCCTTCAGACATTGGTTCACTCCTTCGACCCAAAAGGCACTCCACAACCGTGCTGTGTTCCTATTAAATTATCGCCCATCTCAATGCTTTACTATGACAACAACGATAACGTGGTCCTCCGCCATTACGAAGACATGGTGGTGGACGAGTGTGGCTGCAGATGAAGGAGAAAATGTTTTTTAATGTTCAGGCTGATTGTTTGTTTTTAACATGTGTGTGCTGTCAACCAATAAAGCTTTCATCAAGAACACGTGGTAGCTTAACTTAAAGATCTAGGAAAATGCTGGGGGGAAGTCGGGGATGTGGGTGGTTGAGTACGGGGTCACGTGGGTACGGTAACGGAAAAATAAGAATGGCACTAGCCTCTGGTTTCTTTAAAATACTAGGAAAAATGGTTGGTGTTACCCACCGACTTGCAGAAAAGGGGGCACATGTAAGACTACACGACTGCAGTCCACCACCTGCAACTCACTAAGATTAAGTAACGGAAGGCAATGACCAAAAATCATTGGAAAAGTCACACAATCTGAATGTTAAAAGGTAAGATAATAAAAATGAAGGTAAATGAAATCCATTTTATCATCGTCATTTAATAATGAAAGTGGCTGCAATTATGGCCAGCACAAGGGTTCATTGTGCCTCTAGGCAGTGTTGGTTGCCCAAAAAGAGCCAGGTGAAAGGCAGCCCCCCTTCCTTTTAAATCTGTGAAGGAGAAGATGGGTTCCCCTAGTAGATCGGTACCTTCATGATCGCAAATGAAGTCGAAAAGTGGGAGGTTCGGCTCACGTCTCAGGAACCAGTGGTGGAAGAACTCTAGGAGCCCCTCATGACCTGGCATCCTTGGGCAAGTGCCTACTCTGCCTATGCCTAGAGCCGGCCCCACCTGGAACAAAAACATGCAGTCACTGTGGCCCTGTAGGATTTGAGTTTGACACCCCCACCGGCTGTAGGAGGAACACTTTTTGGTTGGGAAGAATGATCCACGTGAAGGTTGCAGAAATACCCTTAATGTATTTAGATCAGTAACATGCTACAGAGATGGCAGATTTTTAAAATACAATTGGGGTCCTCACTTCAACTTGTGGGGGCCAGTCATGAAAATCTGAACTATCGGGAATGTTCAATGTATATATTTAATTCAAGATAAATAAGGAAGGCACTATATAACTGATAGATAAAACTCTCTTTGTCTCCATGGAAAAATTTGGCTTTTCACAAAAGCTCTTTAAATAAATAAATACATAAACAGATAGATAAATAAATACACATACATATCATGGTCTGAAAACAGACATGAATGAATAAAAAAGAGAGATTTAAAAAAGGAAAACTTCTGACTTAGCAGTCCCAAGTGAGGTGCTATGCAGGTGTACTGCAGTTTGTTATAAAGGAGCCCCCCATTGCGTTTTGTGACACACTTCTGTCAAATAACTCATTGGTTGAAAGTCCTCAGTGTTGGTGTGCCAACGAGAGAGGACATGCAGCTGTTTTCATAATGGCACTCGGGTTTGTCTTCTTTCTCTGCTTCACTAAGACCTCCAGCAGGTCCAGTCGGCATCCCATAACTGAGTTTGCCCTTTTCATTAGCTTGTAGATTTGGTGGGCCGCTCTTGAAGTGAAGTTAGCAGCCCAGCACACCACAGTATAGAAAACTGCACTGCCTAGAGCTGCAGAAGATTATATATAATAAATCATTTTTTAAGATTTTAAATAAGAAATTAAAAAAATACCAAAAAAAAGTGAATAAGTCCATGCTCAAGCAATAATTTGTTATGTGCATCTATTAGATTTTCATTTGAATGTAGCAAAATAAGGTTCAGCTGGATTGCCATAAGAAAAACATGTACTCTAAACTAAATAAATAATACAATTTTAAAAAAGTTAAAGAAATGTAATTTAAGTTTAATGAAAGGGATACAGTTAGATTCTATTTTAAGACATTCATGTAATTTCCCTTAGTTATGTTTTCCAAACACAATCACTCTTAGAAATGCTACTTCTTTACTGGTTTGCATGGTTCCTCATGGAGCCAATTCTTGACAAAGCACCATTGCATTCTGGGAAGCATTCTTTGCTTATGAAGTTACTTCTTTGTGCTTTGAAAAACTTCCTAAAATGTAGAAATACAAATCGGGAATGGTCTCCCTTCGACTTTCTCGTATACTCAGATATGGAGATGAATATTTGAGAAGTAAACCGCAAGACAAGGATTATATTTTTATATTTACATTAAAGAACCATCAACAACAAATAAAATTAATAATTTACTGAAAAATTATTATAAAAGTAAAGTTGAATAAATCATACTCTCCAGCTGCATGAATAAAAGGTAAGGTACCACTATCGGTTAGCAGAAATAGCCCAAAGGTTGATAGAAATCTTCTAACACTACACAGTAAATCTATCAGAAAGTCAGTAAGTGGGTCAGTAAATCCGATGTCAAATTACACGACCTCTACTCGTGGAGTATGTCAGATATGCCGACCACAGTCACTTTACCATGTCACTTTCAACAAATGAACGTCACTTGCAGTGTCACATTTACTGACTGTATGTCGACCAGAACGGTCAAGCTGGCCCCTTCAAAATCTTGAAATAGTATTTTTAGAGGATTTCGATTTTTTCTGTTTGTATATGAGAAAGTCAGGGAGGTCTAAAATGTCGAGATTCATCAAAATCTCGACGTCGAATCTCTGGACAATTACAATTCTTTACCAATACTTCATATACGAGAAAGTCAGTCAGTCAGTCATTGTCTAACCCGCTATATCCTAAAACAGGGTCAATGGGGTCTACTGGAGCCAATCTCAGCCAACACAGGGTGCCAGCCCACCACAGGGCACACACACACCAAACACACATTAGGGCAGCGTTTCTCAACCTTTAAGTATTTGCAACCCGAGTTCTCATAACAGTTTTAATCGTGCCCCCCTAATGTTTTTTTGAAAGGAGCCCACTAATACCAATTTGTTCTTTTTTAATTAATGATATATCATAGATGCATATTTTATTATACCTACCTACTATATTTATTTTTCTAGTATCAGAATGTAGTTTAAGTTTATTCGCTTTGGTTTCAATAGATGTATTTTTCATATTTTTGTTTTCTTTTTTTCACATCTTCGCACCCCCCTAGGGGGGCCCGCCCCACAGTTTGGGAACCACTGCACTAGGGACAATTTAGGATCGCCATTGCACCTAACCTGTATGTCTTTGGACTGTCGGAGGAAACCCACACAGACACAGGAAGAACATGCAACCTCCATGCAGAGAGGACCCAGGAAGTGAACCCAGGTCTCCTAACTGAGAAGCAGCAGCGCTACCACTGTGCCACCATGCTCCCCGTATACGAGAAAGTAAAAAATGAAATTTTTAATTGTGTGTTAGGCTACCCAGCAGGATCCTAACAGACAGGAAAATGTGGATTTAACTGGTGTTACTGTATGCACTGAGAGTCCTTATAAAAATGGGAACCCATTGGCATTTCACATCTATGCATAGTTAATTACTGTATGGAGCCATTCTTACTGGCACTTTCACGTGGATGGGTCTTCTGGGGACCAAAACTGTTTCCCCATTGGCATCGCTCTGAAGAAGCGTTTTGATTTTTAAAAGTGTCCTTGTGTCGAACCCCCATCCGTGACTGAATTAAGTGTATTTAGCAAATCGGTTTTGTTTGTATCCCGGTGACCCTACTATAAATCAAAGATGCTTTGTTTTTTCAAAAATTAGGACATTTTTCTCAAAACCCAGTCTCTTAATTCCACGCGTACAGAGACCCATCCCAGAATAAAAATGTTCCTTTCTCAAGCAATGGCTCGACGAGGAAGCACACAATCCAGTGCAGTGGTGACTTAAAGTAAAAAAAAAAAAATCTAAGCAACGACTACAAAATGTCGACTTGTGTCGCGATATTTTTTTTAATGACACCCATGCCCCCAATACATACACTTCTAGCGTTGATTATAGCAAATCACACAATAAAGCGCTCCGGAGCCGACGAAAGGCGCTGGCTGCTCCAGTATCAGGTGGATTTTTTTGGGGGGTGGGGGGCTTTCAGTTAAAAAAAAAAAAAAAAAACAGACAAACAAACAAGCAAAAAGAAACTGTTAGCACCCTGCGGGGGAGCTTACGTGGTGTTTCCAAAACAAAAACGCCTCACAAGAGAGGCGCAGACTGGGTGGCATTGCTAGGCACACTCTTCGTGAATCCGGGAGATGTAAACGCGCTGCACGAGAGTTATGGATGAGCTTTAAACGTGTGAGTGTGAACAGAGCGGCTAGATCGCAATTCCTTGGAGAGGCAAGCCGAGTCCCTCTCTTTGATGGAAAGATACGGGAAAATCGAGAAAACTAAACGTCAAAGACAAAAAAAATCTTCTTTTCTTTTTCTTGAATATCTCCGATTCCGGACGGTGAGAATGCTTCACTTGGACCAGCCCGCTGATCCTTTCCTAAAATCAGGTACATTTTAAAAAATAATGTCTGTTATCATTTTATTAACGCGTGTGCCAAGTTTTTCTTTTTTTTTTCTCACTAATTATAGCATTGACGAACGGGACGTTTGTGATCCCCCGAAACATCCAGCCGGACGGGATGAAATCGGGCGGCTTTTGCGCACACAGCTTCGCGTCTTCTAACGATCGTTTGCACTGTAGACAACCCACAATTCTACATTTCCATTCTTTTTTTTTTAATGCACCTTTAATCTTCTCTAACGCGCTTTACTGGACGTCATCACCTGTTTTAGAAAAGAAAGTGAGAAAACCCTCGACAAATAAAAGATTGTCAGTAGCTATGCGGCGGCTAATCCGATTTGTGTTAGCAGTGTCGAATTATTTTTACTCTTCTCTCTGAGTCAATTGCACAATGGATCATTGTTTGTTTAATGCACATGTGATCTGATTTTCTTAATCTCTCCACATGTAGGCGCACTGCGTCTAATTTTGTCACATTTCCATTCTGAGGGTTTAAAGAGAAAATCGCGTTTCTTTTTTTATGTATGAATTGCTTTGTGTTGGTGGATTTTGCAGCATTTTTAACTGTTAGAGGTGAGAGGAAAACAAAACAAAAAAAAAAAACTAAAAAAAAAAAAACGAACCAGTAGATAAAACGCCGCGTTTTACGGTAAAAACACGCGTTTTGGTGAAAGGCTACGCTTTTTATGTCGTTAGACGTGCAAGTGTCGACCACCGAAACAGACGACAGCGAATGAACTCGAAAACAATTGTGGTGGGTTTTGTATAAAGGTGTTGTCTTCCTTTTAGCGTTTCATTTTATAACGTGCTATTATACTTTTCAAATCGGGACGCTTTAAAGTTTCGAAGTGAAGGGGGGGGGGGGGGCGCCCGCGTCGATTTCGAGATTTTATAGCGCGCTGGCAAAGTGACTTCAATCCAAACTTTGATACCCAAGTGAAACACACAAATGCCGACGCGAAACGTGCCCGCTTCAGCTCTCTTTGTGCGGGAAAGCCCTTCCTGTAACGTTCAGGTTTATTCTCCTTCCAAATCAATCAGTTCGAGTTACACTTAATGATAACGTAATGTGGAGATTGAATCAACCTTTTGTTTCGGGGTAACTATAAAAAAAAAAACAAAAAAAAAAACACGATAATAGAAGTAAAACCTTTCAGAGGGAATCTCACACAAACAACATGTAGGCGCTCAAAAGTGATTCTTCAGGGCAGTGCCATTGGGGCACTAAAAAAAAAAAAAAGAGAGAGAGAGAACCATCCACATGAGGGTCCTTTATTTAGATCATTAACGGGCTCCATAAATAACCTTTGATCCAGCCATTCATTATCCCTGAGAAGGGTTGTAGGGAAGCTGGAACTCATCCTAATAAGCAGAGGCTGCACGGCAGGCATGCTCTTCGTGTGTCGGTGTGCGGTTCCGATTCTCTCTCTCTCCTACAGTACAAAGATGGGCGGATTGGCAAAGCAAAATTGGCCCAGATACGTGCATGTGCCAACGTGACCAGGCATAAATACTACATCTGTGAAACACTAGTGGGTCCCCAGATGCAAAAGGGGGCTCTTCCTACATACAGCAACACAGGCTAACTTCAGGTCTTCTTTGTTTTTTTAGCACCTGCTGGGCCGCCAAACCACACGTTCAAGATTGTTTTAGCTTTCCATCTTAGAAATCGTCTCCGAGTCCAAAGGTCCCATTGCAAATGCAATTCTGTTTTTTTTTTGTCAGGCAGTTGTTGTACCACACAGCCCATTAAAGTGCCATTCTAGAGCCTTTAGTTTTACTCGGGTTCTGCCTGCATGGAGTTCACATGTCAACCCCGTGTCCTCCTGGTGTCCCACACTTTAAAGGCATGCAGCTTTGGTAAACTGGCCCCAGTCTGTGTGTGTGTCTGTGAGGCAGTGTATTCACCCCTCGATGGGCCGGCGCCCTGTCCAGGGGTTGTTCCTGCCTTGCGGCCAATGATTGATGTTGTTGGCTCCAGCTTCTCTGGAACCCGTTTGGAAAAGGAACGGATGGACAAATCATTTGAAGAGTGTGCTTCATTTTGTATTTAACTGTCATTCCATTAATGTGGGGTCAGTAAGTTCTAGTCCAAGTATATATACATATACCTTCTTAAAATGTGCCATGATGAGGATAAATAAAAAATTGGATCATTTAATAACCGGGACCCCAGTAGGGTTATAAGCCTGTAAGGTGCCCTATATGTCACACTATAAGTCTATAAGTCACACTACCACACTTTTGCACTTCCAAGCAGAAAAAACATTCCAACTCTACCACTCAGGGCCCTGGCACACCACTAGCCTCGCACTTCAGGACAGGAAATCCACCTAAAGCTTAATAATGTTTGGGTCAGACCAGTGCTTGGGTTGCTGCATCAATCACTGTTGGTATGGCCCGTGAGGGGGCCGCGTACACCTTGTACTATGTGTGTGGAATACCCTATGCCCAGGTCTCAGTGGCGAAGACACGGTGCTGTAAAATTATGCTGTCCTCGGGAATAAACATAAAGCCGAGGTCCTCATAAAAGATCCCTGGGCATCTTCTGATTGGGTGTCCCCTGATGCTCTGGCTAAACTGCCCGCCATGACCTTGTCCATCCGCGCCCCCTGATCACCCCCGTCTCTGATTGTCTAGCTATCTCTCGCTCTCTCACCCTGTGTTACCACCTAATAGCTAAAGTGTGGTGAGCACATACTGGTGCAAAAATGGCTGCCGTTTATGGTTCCCCAGAGAGCCATCCACATGAAGGTCCCTGAAAGATCCTTTTTTATTTAGATCAGTGACCGGCCCCATAATCAGTCATTGATCCATCCACCCAGATTTTTAACTTCATATTTTATTTTGATGTTATCTTTTCATATACACGTTAGAGTGCCTAGGCAATCAAGTGGCTTCGGATTCTGAACAGTTCTTCATTTACATCTGTAACAGGCTCTGTAAATAACCGTGAATAGGATGGAGCAGATTTAGTAAGGACTAAGGGGGTCCTGTTTTTAAAGGGGCTCTTCCTGCATCCAATAACACAGGCTAACTGGAGGTCTTCATTAGAATAGAGCCAAGGCCAGAATAAGACCCCCACAGGCCTAGAGTGTGAAAACACATTACTACCTCAACGATGTCCCCTTACCTCGATGTCCTCTTGGAATTTTAAGTAGCAATATATTATATTGCTGAGCGGGGGTGGGGTTTGTTATTTATATATTATATTGATAAGGGGAGCTGGGGTCTCCCTTGGAGTTTTGAGTGCAATGGTATTCATATTTTATTATATTGATGGGATGAGTTGGGGTCCCCCTTGGAATGATTGGTATATTATACCCATATGGGGAGGATTGAGCACAATGATATTCGTGGGGCCGGTAAGCCTTCTTCAAGTTCTGAGTGAGATGTTATTTATATATTATATCAATAGGGGGAGCTAGGGCCCCCCTTAGAGTTTAGACTGTTAGTCATATATTATATTGATTATAGGAGGTCCCCCTTCAAGTTTCATGCAGGATGATATCCGTGGGGAAGGGGGGGGGGGGTCACTCTTCAAATTCTTAGCTCCACGTTATTCATATAATGGGGTCAGGGTCCTTCCTTGGTTTTCAAGCGCACTGTTATTCATTGATGGAGGGTTCCCCCTCGGTGTTTCAAGAGTCATGACATTTGTAGGGGGTCCCTTTGGAGTTTCACACATGCAATGTTATTCGTATATTGTGTGGATGCGGGGATGGGGTCCCCCATGGAGTTTTGACTGCCACATTATCAGTATATTAGGTGGAGGTTTGAGCATGATGATATTATGGGGGGGCTCTTCAAGTTTTAGGTGCAATGTTTTTCGTATTTTATATTGATGAGTGGGAGGCGCTACTGAAACATAAAAAATAGTGACTTTTTTTTTTTCTTTCAAAAGCAGAGGCTCATTGACCACCAGGACCCCAGGGCACTCACACGAGTCACCCTGATGGTAGATCCGCCCATAAGCTGAACCATACCCGGTTTGTACCAAAGAAGAGCAGCAGTGATCTGTTTTTATGGGCTGGGGGGGTCAGAATCCACGGAAGGCTTTCAATACAATATAGAGACCGTGTGTTTTTTAATACGAATTGAATTCCAGGCAGTGTGGCAAACCCCGAGGCTGTAGGTTCAAATCGCACTACTGGCGCTGTGTGACCATGAGCGCTCCCCTTCACCTGCTTACGCTTCTTCTGAAAGAACAAAAAGAAATATCATTAATTATATGGTAGATGCTGTAAGTCGTCTGGGTTAAAGGCGTCATAATAATAATTCATACCTGTAGCGCCCGACGCTGTCCGGATAGGCTCTGTCGTAACGAAAAAGTGCTCAAAAAGTAAATATACACAACGTAAAGAAAATCTTTACAAGTTACCGGTCACTTGATGTGAAACAGTAGAGAACAGTTGATTTTATATACTGTACGTCGATGTATGTTACCGCACCTACAAGTGCCACAGGCGCTTTATGTGTGTGTGTGAGTGTGTGTGTGAGGAAGGAAGGGAGGGAGGGAGCGAGCGAGTGAGCGATCGAGAGAGAGAGAGAGAGAGAGAGAGAAGTTTGTGAAGTTTGTAAGTAGCAGGAGGCGCCCTTGGCTCGGGCCGCTTGATTGACAGCCTGCGGTGGTGACATCACAGCAACAAAAGAACGCATCAAAAAACTCACTTAATTCAGTATAGTGAGCCCTTGCACGCTAAGAGAGAGACACTTGAAAAAGTGCGATCGCTGGATTTTGGAAACGAGCAGCTTCACTCCGCAGACTTTTCTTCTTGTAGTTCAGCGGAACCCAGAAGACATCAAAAGAAACAAAAAAGAAAAAGAAAAAATACAAGCGTCGCCTTTTGCTTCTAACTCTTGTAGGATTGTTTCTTTTCGATCCTCTCTCTGGAGGAAAGAAAACTCGAGTTTGATATTTTTATCCCAGAAAAAACGTTTTGGCTCGGTTTATTTCTCTCCTACCGACTTCACAGCTGCTGAAAATATGTGTAAGAAGAGGCGGGCTGTGCTGTGGAGGCTTTCTATTTTATGCAGAATAGCTGTGTGGAGTAACACCAAGTAATGTGGAAAAAATCGGACTACAAAGCAGGAAAACCAGAGGTTGGACGAAACGCTTCCTTGTAGGTAACTGCAGATTTTGAAAAGAAAAAAAAAAAAAAAGCGAGACACTCACGGGCTTGTAAATGGAAATGAGTTAACGCTGCAATTCAGATCTCGCCTCCCAACGAAACGCGACTTTTTTTTTTTTTTTTTTGCTTGATTAAAAACAATATTATTTTTAAAATTTGTATATACCTGGACTAAATAACATGATATCACCTTGCTGTGTATGTGACTAAAAAAAAAGGAGGTTAACACGCTTATTCGGATTGAGGACGACGGATGCGACCCAAAAAACTTCTCTGTACAAGGGAGCGCGTCTTTTGGATATATAAAAAATGTCTCTTTACTGCGTCTCCTCTTTTTTCCCATGAAGAGATCGTTTCAATGGACGTGTCAGAGAGTGCTTCTTAGTCGATCGACTGCTCTGTAAAGGTAGCCGACCTCTTTGAGCTTTTGGCCACTGTAGATGTAACACCTGTATGCCTGTCTGCCTGCGACTCTATGATCTAATCCAATAGCAGACACAACAACACCTTTCTTGTAAATAAGCTTCAACTACACACGTGCAATACGCTCATTTACTTGCTTTACCATGTTTGTGTAGTCCTGGCACCCATTTATCTTTTTTTTTACTCTCTGTACAGACAGCTACAAAGACAAATATTACCTTTTATTTCTTTCATTTTTTTGTTTCATTTTGTTCTTGTACACGTACGCCTCTATCTGTGGTTTCCCTTCTTTCTCCCCACTTCTTTTTATCTTTTTTCCTTTTATTTTAATCCACTTCTGTCATTTTTTTATGACGCCTCTATTTAACCCATATCCCTTTTAATTCTTATCTGTTTTCTCCCGTTTCATTTGTAGCCAACTGGAACTTTTTTTTTCTTTAATACATCTTGTTTCCTACATCAAAGAACATTTCTGCCTTTTTGAGTTTATCCTACTGGTGCTTTGAATCCACCTGAAACAAATTTAGACTTGTTTCCTGTTTTTATGATCATATCTGGAACTGTAAGGTATTTTGTCGAGGCTCTTTTTTTTTTTTTTTTCTTTTTTCATCCATTCATTTTGTGAATATACCTGACGCAAACGGCGGAGTTTCTATAAAGTTCTGACGCTATGTTCTCTCTCCGGTACAGATTGATCATGGTCGCCGGGGTCCGCGCTCTCATGGTGCTTCTGCTCTGCCAGGTGCTGCTCGGAGGCTCCGTCGGACTCATTCCGGAGGTCGGACGAAGGAAGTTCAGCGAATCTGGGCGACAAAGTCCGCAACATTCCGATGATATTTTAAATGAGTTTGAACTTCGATTACTCAATATGTTTGGCCTCAAGCGGAGACCCCATCCCAGCAAGAACGCCGTGGTACCGCAATACATGTTGGACCTGTATCGCGTGCACGCGGGTCAAGGAGACGAGAGCGCGGATAGAGCCGGGCAGCTGCCAGGACACGGCTCGGACAAAGCAGCGAGCCGTGCCAACACCATCCGGAGCTTCCACCACGAAGGTAAGGG
>JANRMT010061414.1:6557109-6583106 GCA_026402145.1 Polypterus bichir lapradei | reverse complement strand
CTATCTATCTATCTATCTATCTATCTATCTATCTATCTATCTATCTAATTTGTGCAGCAGCATTTTGGATTAACTGGAGGCTGAACAACAGTACTGTTGTTCTGATTTTCAAAATACCACGTAATGCGTTGTTATCAACCGCTGTTTATTCTGATGGAGCAAGTAAAACATCAGCTTTCCTGGATGCGTCCATATTGGTCTTCTGAACATTTCACTGGAACGCGGGCATCTCTCAGGTGGGACGTCATTCCCACCTCCGACATCTGACTTCCAAAGTGAAATGGAATGTGACATATGGCTCAGGCCCCCTAATTGTTTCTATTTTTGTTAATTAGCTGCCAAAAAATAATGAGATACAAAATGAGCCAACGCACGACCAGCTAACCTGTGTCCATCACACACCAAAATAAGGAAAGGTGAAGTTCGCAGTGTTGTTGGTCTCCTTGGGTCCGGAAAACATTTGGACGGTGTTCACAGAAAAAAGAAAATCAACCATTTTGGAAATATCTGCTGTGGCAGAATGAGAGCACCAAAGAGCCATGGAATTAAATAACAAATTCAATTAACAGCAAGAATTGGCTTCTAATTCAGGAGCTGGTTGAAGGGAACTTGGTTGCAGTTTAAGGAGCTGACTTAGCCGGTCATCTGTTGGCTCACTTCACTTCAACTTATTTCTGTTTGGAGGGACATTTAAGGAAAAAAATGAAGCAATAGAGAGGACTTAATCTTTAAAAATAAAAAACTAATCAATTAAAACGAATGGAAATGGAGTTAATTACCAGCAAAAACTGACCACTTATTAAGAAAAAGGTTAGAATGAAAACCTGCAGCCACAGTAGCGCCCCAGAGCTGGAGCTGGAGACCCCTGGCCTGGAGCAGAAGGGAGCAACGTCGATCCTGGTGGACCACAGTGGCTAAAAGTGTTTGTTCCAAACCAATTTCTTAATGAGAAGTGTGGAAGATGGCCTGGATACAGACAGGCGGACAGCAATGGTTCAACCCACACACGTTTATTATACATTATTCTAATATTTACAGGTGCCACACAACACCAAAACTCCCCCAAAGTCCAGGCCTCTCCCAAATGCCTCTTCCTTCTTCAGGCTGCCTCCACTCCTCTCCACCAAGACTTTGTCTTCTACACTCCCGACTCCAGCCATCGAATGGAGGGAGGAGGCCCCTTTTATGCACACTGTAGTCATTACGATAGGTTTATCCTTGTACGTTGGATGTTTTGTTTCAATGTGTCTATGAAGAAGTGATGGTTTTAAACTGCTGTTGGCCAGGACTTTATTACAAACTACACAAAGGTTCTGACTCATCCCCGGTAAAATAAAAACCAATTTGTAAATATAGTTGCTGTCATATTTTCGTTTCTTCTCTTTTGTCTTACTATGTTCGCCTATTTTTTCCTTGCTTTCAGTCTGGAGAGACGGTAGCTCACTACAACTTTCAGTATCGTCACCCTATGTTGGTACCAAATCGGGAACTGAAGTAGAAGAAGAAGCAATTGATTGCTCGTCCAGCTTTTGGTCAGACTTGATAAAACTAACCGTTTTTAACCATCGATCCATAATAAAATTCCGGAGTAATAATTATTCACTTCGGGGAATCCTGTGGGGGGTGCTCCGGGAGTATAGGGTAGCGGACCCCCTGATAAGGGCTGTTCGGTCCCTGTACAACCGGTGTCAGAGCTTGGTTCGCATTGCCGGCAGTTAAGTCGAGCCCGTTTCCAGTGAGAGTTGGACTCCGCCAGGGCTGCCCTTTGTCACCGATTCTGTTCATAACTTTTATGGACAGAATTTCTAGGCGCAGCCAGGGTGTTGAAGGGGTCCGGTTTGGTGGACTCAGGATTGGGTCACTGCTTTTTGCAGATGATGTCCTGTTTGCTTCATCAGGCCGTGATCTTCAGCTCTCTCTGGAGCGGTTCGCAGCTGAGTGTGAAGCGGCTGAGATGAGAATCAGCACCTCCATGGTCCTCAGCCAGAAAAGGGTGGAGTGCCCTCTCTGGGTTGGGGGCGAGATCCTGCCCCAAGTGGAGGAGTTTAAGTATCTCAGGGTTTTGTTCATGAGTGAGGGAAGAATGGAGCGTGAGATCTAAAGGTGGATCAGTGCGGCGTCCGCAGTGATGTGGGCTCTGCATCGGTCTGTCGTGGTGAAAAAAGAGCTGAGCCGTAAGGCAAAGCTCTCAATTTACCAGTCGAACTACGTTCCTACCCTCACCTATGGTCATGAGCTGTGGGTAGTGACCGAAAGAACGAGATCGCAAATACAAGCGGCTGAAATGAGTTTCCTCCGCAGGGTGTCTGGGCTTTCCCTTAAAGATAGGGTGAGAAGCTCAGTCATCCGGGAGGGGCTCAGAGTAGAGCCGCTGCTCCTCCGCATCGAGACGAGTCAGATGAGGTGGCTCGGGCATCTGATCAGGATGCCTCCCGGACGCCTCCCTGGTGAGGTGTTCCGGGCACGTCCAACCGGGAGGAGGCCCCGGGGAAGACCCAGGACACGCTGGAGGGACTATGTCTCCCGGCTGGCCTGGGAACGCCTTGGGATTCTCCCGGAAGAATTGGCCGGGGAGAGGGAAGTCTGGGCCTCTCTGCTTAAGCTGCTGCCCCCGCAACCCGATCCCAGATAAGTGGAAGAGGATGGATGGATGGATGGATGGATGGATGGATGGATAATTATTCACTTTCACATTCGACGTACGCAAGTTTAAGTAAAAAGTCTTTATTGTAATTTATTTACACACACTATGCACTACCAATGTATCTTATTAAAATCACTCGTGGTTCTTAAGCGCCTCGTATGATTCAATTCGACTCTACTCTCCCTTGTCTGATCACAGCATTTTTATATCAGCAGACGTTATTCTCGTTCTTTCGAGATGCATTCGGGGTTCTCGGTTTGCTGATTTGGAATTTTCCGGATCATACGAGAATGTACACGCATCGCTAGCGGTGTAGCGTCTCATTGCGTTACAGATTGTTACCTGTTGCGACTCGACAATTTTACGGAATCTTCCATCACAGTGCGTAAGTGACTGAGGTAATGTTCATGAATTTGACGTTTAATTGATTTGTTGACACATTTTTATCTATATTTGCCTACATTTAATATTTCGTTATATTTTTTACATTTGGGATTTAAAGTTCCGCCATTGCAATATTTTTTTCGTGACCCCCTTTTATAAAGCACGCGAACCACTGGTTGGGAATCACTGGTCTAGAGCAGGGGTGGTGAACCCCAGGCCTTGAGTGCCGCAGTGGCTGCAGGTTTTCA
The DNA here is from genome assembly GCA_026402145.1 of Polypterus bichir lapradei. Classification (NCBI taxonomy): domain Eukaryota; kingdom Metazoa; phylum Chordata; class Cladistia; order Polypteriformes; family Polypteridae; genus Polypterus; species Polypterus bichir. The sequence continues at coordinate 6,579,830 of JANRMT010061414.1, read as the reverse complement.
TTCTTACCATCTTCTTAATTAGTGATCAGTTTTTGCTGCTGATGACTTCTTTTAATTAACTTGGCCCCATAGTTGTTTCTTTTTCCTTTAATTACAAGCCAAACAATAATGAGACACAAAACAAGCCACCACATGACCAGCTCACCTGTGCCCATCACACAATATGTGAAAATAAGGAAAGGTGAAGGTCTCGGTAAGATTGATCTCTCAGGTCACTACAACATTTTGATGCCGTTCTTAGAAAAAACAAAAAAAAATCAACAGTTTTGGAAATGTCTGCTGTGCCAGAATGAGAGCAGCAACAAGTCGTGGAATTAAATAACGAGCTTAATTAACAGCAAGAATCGGCCACTCATTAAGAAATTGGTTGGAGTTTGAAATCCCAGTTGAGCTGGTCATCTGTTAGCTCGTTTCACATCTCATTTCTGCTTGGCTGTCATTTAATAGGCGGAGTGGTGGCTCTGAATCGGAAGGTTGTCGGTTCGGATCCCGTAAATGCCAAAAGGGACTCTGCTCTGTTGGGCCCTTGAGCAAGGCCCTTAACCTGCAAATGCTGAGCGCTTTGAGTAGTGAGAAAAGCGCTATATAAATGCAAAGAATTATTATTAATGAGGATTGGCTCCAGCAGACCCCCGTGACCCTGTAGTTAGGATATAGCAGGTTGGATAATGGATGGATGTCATTTAATGAAGAAAGGAATCAATTCAGAGGACTGAATCCATAAAAACAGGGCTATTCAAATGAAGGAAAGAGAAGTTAATTAGCAGTGAAAACTGGTCACTGATTAGGAAAAAGGGTGAGAATGAAAACCTGCAGACACTGCGGCCCTCCAGGCCTTGAGTTTAACAACCCTGGTCTAGAGGAATAATAAACACAAAGATGTAAACTCTGCAGGTTCTATATGAATGTTATCCATCCCGCCATATCCTAACTACAGGGTCACCGGGAGCCAATCCCAGGGCGCAAGGCAGGAAACAAACCCTGGGCAGGGCGCCAGCCCACCGCAGGGCACAGACACACACCGCAAGCACACACTAGGGGCAATTTAGGATCAGCAATGCACCTAACCTGCATGTCTTTGGACTGTGGGAGGAAACCCATGCCGACACAGGGAGTACATGCAAACTCCACGCAGGGAGGACCTGAGACGTGAACCTGGGTCTCCTAACTGCGGGGCAGCAGCGCTACCTACTGCGCCACCGTGCCGCCCCGTGAATGCTATAATAATAATAATAATAAATACATTCTCTTTATATAGTGTTTTGAAAGAATATTTCTTTATCATCAGGTTGTGCTTCTCCGTCATTTCGCATGGTAACATTGAAGGCCACACTTCTGTCCCGTTATTTATATGTCTATGCTTTTATAAATTAAAAACTGTGCTGGAAACATGGCAACATGCAGATGAAGCAGAACGCACTTCATTAGTTTACGTGTCAGAATCATCAGCTGGGTGTTTTACCTCAACACCCACCACCAGATGGCAACAATAAGCCCACTGCCAAAAGAAAAAAAAAAAAACCCTTAAATACTGTTTTTCCTAGGAAACATAATATTAAAATCTTACTTTGGAAACATATGTTTGCATTGATTATACTTGCCATAAATATATGTTCTTTAGATATAAAATCAATAAATAGTTCCGAAAAGTAAATTACATACACGTATGCGAGAGCACGCGCCCGCACACACACACACAATGACTACACTTTGAGAATTTTTTATTTTTTTATTTATGTTGTTGGACGGCATATGAAGCAGGAGGGCATGAAGCGCCATTTACTGACCACAGTAAGTTTTATTTAGATAGCTACAAATTCTCAAATGCAGACAGCATGGAATGTACGAGGAGGGAGTACTGTATTTATTGTATCAAATTAGAGGCTACTGATTTCAGTGGTGATATTTTTACTGTGAACAACTATGCGAACACTCCAGTTGTTCCGGAGTCGTTTTTAAGGACGCACTTTGGTTGTTGCAGAGAGGCCAGTGCAGGGTGTTAAGTTTTCATCAGTTTTGTAAATTGTCACAGGCACTCGAGCTCGACATAACAGATTGTTAGAAATTGTTGAGGCTGAGGAAAAATGTGGGACAGGCAACGTCTGATAGACAAAATTCAACACGACCCCGTGGATTCAATGTGTAGGTGTGTTGATCATTTATACACACTGTCACACACGTGCGCATGGGAGGCAGCTAAAGGGCTTGAGTGAGGGCAATTCCGAATCTGACCGGGATGTGGCAGAGTGCACGGACTCTTTGCTTCAGTCTCCTGCAGACCATTCACGGGAAGTTCCACCTGGTCCTGTTGACGTCACTTCCGGGTCTGGATCTACAGAGGAAGGCCTTGCTGGCTCTCTCCCCCTGGATGTCACGTCCGGGCTCGAGCCTGTGGCTGAAGACCTTTCCGAATCCCGGCTCCTTTGATGTCACTTCCTGTCCTGACCTTTAAAAGCCTCCACCTTTTCCCTATTCCCTCAGCTCTGTTTTGGACTCCATTTTGTCATTTTATCATTTACTTGCAATTTGCAGCCAGGAAACCAAATATACGGGTGGCTGCCCTAAACCTTGCTATGGCTCGTTATGGAGATATATGACAACACAAACACACACACACACACACACATACACACACACATGCATAGTCAGGTCCAGCTGTAGCATTTGTGCTGCCCTGGTCAAAGCCCTAAATGGATGCCCCCGTTATGCCCATTTGCAAGAAATTCAAAATATGGAGATACAAGAGAGAATCCAGGACTGATAAGAACAAAATATGAAGAGTTAAGATGTCGGCAGCTAAAGGGCCTGAATGAGAGTAATTCCATGCCAGACCAGGGGGTGGTGGTGGGCACTAACTCTTTCTTTCACATCTCTGCAGACCAGTTACGGGAAATTCCGCCTGGCCCCGATGACATCAGTTCCGGCCTCAACGACTCCACTTCCAGTCCAGGGCCTAATGAAGATGTCACTTTCGGTTCCGACATCATTGACACCACGTCCGGTCCAGGGCCTAATGAAGACATCACTTCCAGTTCCGACATCAGTGACACCACATCCGGTCCAGGGCCTAATGAAGACATCACTTCCGGTTCCGACATCAGTGACTCCACTTCCAGTCCAGGGCCTAATGAAGACATCACTTCCGGTTCCGACATCAGTGACTCCACTTCCAGTCCAGGGCCTAATGAAGACATCACCTCCGGTTCCGACTTCAATGACACCACGTCCGGTCCAGGGCCTAATGAAGACATCACTTCTGGTTCAGACCTCATTGACACCACTTCCGATTCTGGCCCCAGTGATGATGTCACTTCCTCCACTCTCCTTTAAAGCCACCATCTTTGTGCCAGCAAGTCAGTTCTGCTGTGGACTCTAACCTGTATTACGTGGCCTTCTGCTGTTATGCACCTAAAATCTGGAATAGCCTGCCAATAGGAATTCGCCAGGCTGATACAGTGGAGCACTTTAAAAAACTGCTGAAAACACATTACTTTAACATGGCCTTCTCATAACTTCACTGTAATTTAATCCTGATACTCTGTATATCCAACTCATTATAATAACTATTCATGGTGGCTCTAAAATCTGTACTAACCCCTACTCTCTCTTCTGTTTCTTTTTCCGGTGTCCTTTTGGTGGTGCCACCACCATCTACTCAAAGCACCGTGATGTTCCAACAGTGTTGGATTAAAAGCCAGAAGTCTGCATGACCATCATCATCAAGTCTGTCCATGAGAACCCTAAATACAAAGAGGACTGTTTCATTTATGTTAAGTAGAATGCCCAGAGGGGACTGGGTGGTCTCGTGGCCTGGAATCCCTACAGATTTTATTTTTTTCTCTGGACTTTTTTTTTTTTTTCTGTCCTCCCTGGCCATCGGACCTTACTCTTTTTCTATGTTAACTAACGTTGTCTTATTTTAATTTCTTATTTTGTCTTTTATTTTTCTTCATTATGTAAAGCACTTTGAGCTACTTTTTTTGTATGAAAATGTGCTATATAAATAAATGTTATTGTTGTTGTTGTTGATTATTCCTTCAATTTTGCTACCAGGAAAACAATATACGGGTGACTGCCCCAAACTTTTTTGTGTCTTTTTGTCAAGTTTATCACAATACGAAACAGAGAATTTACAATTTCAGAATGCCATGGGGGACGTCTGATTACTTAGTTGATCCTGATCAGTCCCACTTCAAGAACCGCTCTACTTCCCGTTGTTATCACGTTACAGCAGGCTAGAGCTGCCAACATTTCCTTTATCTTCATCGAGCTCAAACTCTTTAGTCCCTCTGATACGGTTAACTTACAGATCCTTTTTGCTGCCCTTTCTGACCAAGACATCACTGGCACTGTCCTCAGGTAGTTTGAGTCCTACCTCTTTGGCAGATCCCGCCACGTGTCCTTACGTGAAGAGGGGTATCAAGTTTGCACCAGTCTAACATTGGGATGCCCCACAGACCGGTGCTGGGCCCTCTCCTCTTCTATCTTTCATCCAGTCTCATGGTAATACCCAGCTGTGCCTGTCATTCCCACCAGACGACCACACAGTATCAGCTAAAATCTCTACATGTCTTGATGATATTGGAACATCATCTCCAGCTCAGCCTGGCAAAGACAGAGTTCTTCTAGTTATCCCAGCTCAGCACCTCATCTCTGTTCAGTTCGGCTCATTATCACTAACACAATCAGCTGTCCTACAGGCTCTCTCAGTCTTACAGATTCACCCTGTAAAATATTAGCAGGATCAGACCATATCTGACCGAATATGAGGTTCAACTCCTGGTCCAGGTTTTGGTCCTGTCACATCTGGACTACTGCAACTCTCTACTTGAGGGGGTACTATGTCACCAGCCATTCAAAATGCAGTGGCATTTCTGGTGTTCAACTGGCCGAGGCGGGCACACGTCACTCCTCTCTTCAGATCATTACACTGGCTTCCGGTAGTGGCACACATTAAGTTCAAATCCTTAAACCCTTCTATACAGTGGGGGAAATACGTATTTGATCACTCCTGCTGAATTTGTAAATTTACTCACTTACTAGGAAATGAACCGTCTCCAATTTTTATGTTAGGTTCATTTTAATGGAGAGAGACAGAAAATCAACCAAAAATCCAGATTAAGAAAAACACACATCAGAGTTAGAAATTGATTTGCAAGTCATTGAGTGAAATAAGGATTTGATCCCCTAAAAGCCAGCCAGAATTCTGGCTCCCACAAATGGCTGTGTGGATAATCAATCAATCAATCAATCAATTCCAGATCCTCCTGATCTCAACTCGTTATGTGTATAAAGCACACCTGTCCACAGAATCAATTTCTTCCATTCCAACCTCTCCACCACCACGGGCAGCACCAAAGAGCTGTCAAAGGACGTCAGGGGCAAGGCTGGAATGGGCTACAAGACCACCAGCAAGAAGCTTGGTGAGAAGGTGACAACTGTTGGTGCGATTATTAGGAAATGGAAGAAATATAAAACGACCATCAGTTGCCCTCAGTCTGGAGCTCCATGCAAGATCTTGCCTCATGGGGTGAGGGTGATGATGAGAAAGGTGGGGGATCGGTCCAAAACTACACGGGAGGAGTTTGTTAACGATCTGAAGGCAGTTGAGACCACAGTCACCAAGAACACCATTGGTAACACACTACGCTGTAATGGATTGACATCTTGACATCCCCTGTTCAAGAAGGCACAAGAACAGGCCCGGATATTCACTGGCAAACTTGTGACTTGGTTGATATTCTATCTCTCTCCATTGAAATGAACCTATCATAAAAATTAGAGATGGTTCATTTCTTTGTAAATGAGCAAACCTTCAAATTCAGCAAGGGATCAAATAATTATTTCCCCCATTGTATGTATGGAGCCACTTTTTGGGTCTTACGCTCCTTCTCGACCACTCAGCACTCAGGTCTGCTAATGAACAGCCTTTGGTGTTGTCATCTCCGCGTGATATCAAATCTCAATCCAGACTCTTCATTCATAACTCCCAGCTGGTGGAACGAGCTTCCCCCCTCCATTTGAAGTTCTGACTACCTCAATGTTTCTAAGACAAGACCAAAACACCAAAGGGGATTACCGACCAATGACAAAAAAACTCCCCCACCCCAGTCGTCAGGGAGTTGACCCCAATAAGTACTGAAGCTAGCGACTGCCCTGGCCAGGGGGTACAAATGTTTAGTCCAGACAGCTTAGGTCACCCCATGCATTAATTCCTGCAGAGAGACACATGGGTGCCCACTAATGTTAAGGGCATTTTTATGCAAATTAGGGGTGCGTGAATGCCATTTCATTGCTGCCATGATATATTTCTCGCCACCATGCCAAACATGAAGGACATAGGAGATGACGGACTAAGGTTAACACCTACAGGTTTCAATGGAACAAAGAGAGTCCTCACTAGACAATAGGGAGCGACAATGGAGGATTCAATATGCAACCAACGATGGAAGTGAAGGTACCTTCGGCTATTGATTGTGGTGTTGCCTGGATTCTTGGATCTCTCACCTTCCCCTAGGAATGAAGAATCCAAAAAAAGAAATCTCCTTAATATCTTTTTGGATTCTCCAAGACAACAAAGTGATCGGAAAGAAATGAAATGGAGACAGCTTCTTTTGGTCTCCTGCTTCTCAGGGGCAAACAAATTCCAAGGGATTCTAGCAGGGGTCTCTTCTTGAGTTTCAGCAGAGATCTCAGCACAGCTACACAACAAGTTCAGATTTATCAAATAATGTCTTGACATTTTTTTTTTCTTTTTGCAATTTGAAAGTATTTGCATTTTGTGATTGGTAATATCTGGTGAAATGTATGGACAGTTCTTGGTGGTAATAAAACCCTTTACTATGGTTACAAAATTATTGTCCTTGCTTCTGTACAGTACTGTTAGTTACTCTAAATTATATTGCTGTGTTCCAATTCAATCAGAGTCATTCGAGAAGAACAGGCAGGCTATGTGGCATAGTCGGCGAGACCCTGAAGTCATGGGTTTAAATCCCACCGCTGACACCATTTGACCATGAGAAAGCCACTTCTTTAATGAGAGAAAACCAAAGAAATGTAACTGATTGTCTCTGAGATCTTGTAAGTGACCTTGGGTAACGGCATAAATCCAAGAATACGTTAAAAATATGACGTCTTGAAAGAGATTCAAATAAGAAATACAGCATGCTTTTTACCTCTGTGGTATCTCATGTCTCCTTTTTGTCTCCTAAGGAGTTTTAGGAGAAACATCTGTGACAAAGAATGAGAATGAAACATAAATGAGAATCTCTTTTCAGCCTCATGCGCCATCAAAGATCAACCTTTGAGCAGGAACATTGTCCTGTGGGCTTAGTCTTTGCTTTAGCTGCCTACGTCTTCATGTTGTGATTCATCTCTTGGTCTTTCGACACTCCCAACAATCCTCGGAGACGTAACGCGTCTCATACCAGGCCTGTTTTCTGCCTTGCGCCCGGTGCTGCCAGGATAGGTTCTGGTTCCCCACATCCCAGGTCTGAAGTGGATTAGATTTTGTAAACTCTGAAGTAAGTATTTCCTCCTACCATATTACGGTGGTCACCCATTGCAGTAGGAAAGCAGTGCGTGATGGCGCAAGGCGTCGAAGTAGCTGCCGAAATTCACATTTGTTATTACTTTGTCAGCAGGTATAGAAACATCTGTTACACTGGAAATACCGTTTAGAATGATAAATGTGAAATATTTTTAATATCGCTCTCCAAGGATGCATTTAAGGCAAACTTGAGGAAAGAATAATTGGAAGCTGAATCTCTTCTAAAGAAAAAAATTAGGAAACTTTTTATTAATAGTGTCTGACTACAATGATTGCCAATGCGTCCACGAATAATGTCAAATCTCCAGGCAATGCTTTAAACAGTCTGTTCTGGTCAAAGCAGGAAGTTGTGGTGATGCAACTCTAAATTAATCACAATCATTTTGAAAAACTCATTTCTTGGTCAAAAATGTCAAACCCCATTCTTCAAAGAGAAGAGCGGGGGCAAAAGGGCTGCAGCTGCCCTGCTAAGCTCGTCATTCACTCGGAATTGCTATGGTCCTTTATTGTCCTTATTCCCGAATAACTTTCTCTGTTAATTAACCTTATAATTAAGTACAGTTATACTTTATAGCATTGCAGCTAACTTTTCTTGCACCTTCTTCGGTCTCATTTTACGAGGGACGTTCAAAAAGTTTCCGCACTTTCCTATTTTCGTTGGAAGCGGCGAAGGCAGGAGGGAGGAGTAGTGATTGGTCGTGTCTGAGAGTGTCATGTGACGAGTTCTGTCTGGCAAGTTGAGTATAAGAGTTGTCACCCTGTGGTGAAGATGGCTGCGAAAGAGGAACAGCGTTCTGTCATTAATGGTTTTTGTGGGCAGAAGGTCTGCCGGGAGCACCAATTCATCTGCGCATGTGCGCTCAGTATTGGGGATCAAGTTCACTCTCGTAGAGTTGCCTATGAGTGGATTGAAATGTTCCAAAATGGCCACACTGGTGTGACGGATATGCAGAGCACTCCGGACAGGAAGAAGATTTTCATGTGATGATGATGATGATGATGATGCGAAAGCAACGGTGCATCAGTGCGCATGCTCTCAACCAAAAACATTTTTTTGCCAATGGCACGACGACGCTGGGGAAGAAAGGTGACTATGTGGAAAAGTGATGTCATTTGTTCTTAATAAACAGTTAAAAAAAAAGTTTTGAATGACCCTCGTATATTAAAATATCGATGTGTCCTACGTCAGAAACAAATCAAAAGAACAACCAAGGAAAAGGAACCTAAAAAGACAGAATTAATAAGTGGCAATGAACAACAAGAAGGAAAGACACGGTGTCACACATTTTCATACAAATGATGGAGCTCAAAGTGCGTTACATGATGAAGAAAGAGAAAAAAAGACAAAATAAAAAAGAATTAAAATAAGGGAGCACTAATTCACATAGAGGGCGGCCCAGTGGCGCAGTGGGTAGCGCTGCGGCCTCGCAGTTAGGAGACCTGAATTCGCTTCCCGGGTCCTCCCTGCGTGGAGTCTGCATGTTCTCCCCGTGTCTGCGTGGGTTTCCTCCCACAGTCCAAAGATATGCAGGTTAGGTCCATTGGCGGTCCTAAAATGTCCCTGGTGTGTGCGCCCTGCCCAGGGTTTGTTCCTGCCTTGCGCCCTGTGCTGCCTGGGATTGGCTCCAGCAGACCCCCTGTGACCCTGAGTTAGGATATAACGGGTTGGATGATGACTTATGACTGACTAATTAACATAGAATAAAAGTAAGGTCCGATGGCCAGGGAGGACAGAAAAAAAAAAAAAAACGGCTGGAGATAAAAAATTTAATCTGCAGGGGTTTTGAGGCCAAGAGACCACCCAGCCCCCTTTAGGCATTCTGCCTAACATCAATGACCTCAATCAGTCCTCATTGTATTCAGGGTTCACATGGAAGAACTTAATGACAACGGTCATGTGGACTTCTGGCCTTTAATCCATCAATGTAGGGACATCACGGTGCTTTGATCAGGTGGTGGTGACGCAGATCACAGAAAAACAGAAAACCAGAAAAAGAACAGAAGAGAAAGTAGGGGTTCATACGGATTATGAATCCACCAGGAATGATAATGATAATTAATTGAATATACAGAGCATCAGGATTAAACTAAAATGAAGCGGGGCACCACGGCACCCTAAACCCCCTGACACAACTTCACGGCCTACTCTTGGGGTGGACGAAAGACGTTCATTTGACAGTTCCTTCACGAGGTTTCCAGTTTCCTTACTTCAATATATACAATAGGAATTCAATTTCTCCTCCTTCATTCATTTCCCATGAAGTCTCATCCAGTTCCTTTCGAATTCTGACCCCAAGTTGAGCGGAAGGGCCCGGTGTTAACTCCAGACCTGGGAGATCTGCCGGTGCTCAATCTGTTACCCCCGTGTAGCTCCTAAGTAGTTAAGGCAGGAGTCAAACGTGTACCAAAGGAAATTTCTCAGTTCAAAACAGTTTGTTTTTAATAAAAGGTTTAGTGTAAGCTCAAAGCAAACAGATCACATGAGAACAGAGAAAAGTTGTTACACACGCAGAATTCTTCTTCTTCTTTCGACTGCTCCCGTTAGGGGTCGCCACAGCGGATCATCTTCTTTCATATCTTCCTGTCCTCGTCATCTTGCTCTGTCACCCCCACCTGCATGTCCTTTCTCGCCACATCCATAAACCTTCTCTTAAGCCTTCCTCTGTTCCTCTTGCCTGGTAGCTCTATCCTTAGCACCCTTCTCCCGATATACCCAGCATGTCTACTCTGGATCATCTTCTTCCATATCTTCTTGTCCTCGTCATCTTGGTCTGTCACACCCATCGCCTGCATGTCCTCTCTCACCACATCCATAAACCTCCTCTTAGGCCTTCCTCTTCTCCTCTTGACTCACAGCTCTATCCTTAGCACCCTTCTCCTGATATACCCAGCATGTCTCCTCTGGATCATCTTCTTCCATATCTTCCTGTCCTCTCCATCGTGTCCTGTTACACCCATCACCTGCACATCATCTCTCACCACATCCATAAACCTCCTCTTAGGCCTTCCTCTTCTCCTCTTGACTCACAGCTCTATCCTTAGCACCCTTCTCCCAATATAACCAGCATCTCCTCTGCACATGTCCAAATCAACGCAATCTCGCCTCTCTGACTTTGTCTCCAAACCGTCCCACCTGAGGTGACCCTCTAATGTACTCGTTCCTAATCCTACCCATTCTCGTCACATCCAATACAAATCTTGTTACATATGCAGAATAAAGGGTAACAAAGGAAAAGAAACGTGTCTTGATTAAACTTGACTGTTTCTCGTTAAACTTCAGTTGTTTTCAATACTTAAAGACGTGTTATTTCTCTATGCTTTACTTAATGCATTCAGTACGTTCTATACGTACGGTGCTGTACGTTCAATATGTTACATACAGCTGGGCCCGGTTTGAAACTGTGTGCTCTCCCAGCCTTACTTACGCCTAGGCAGGTCACTAACTGAGAGTAATGTGCAGTCAGAGGGACAAGAAATGGTCAGAATATTCCATTTCATTTCAGCTTGTGGGGGCTTTTATAGACCCCCCATAGACTATGCACTAATATATAGGCAAACATTTAACATAACTAAGAAAAGACTTCTATAACATAACCTAAATAACTAATAAATGGCTCTTACACCCCACACCTCACACAAAGGAGCAAATAACGGTCCTGCTGCTCGGCTGATGCCCTCCTGGTGTAACGGCCCATCTCCTGGTATCTCCTCCATGCCCTTTGTGACTGTGATAGGAAATACAGTAAGCCTTCTTGTGACGTGCCATTCTGGAGGTGCTGGACTACTTGTGCCATCTGAATGGCCTGCAGTGACCGCCTTGTGCTGCCAGTAGTGACAAGGACACAAGTGACACGCCAGACTAGAGAAGAATCGGTCAAGGAAGGATCAGGAGAAAGCAACTGGCTGTGGCCGCCATTCCCTTTTGGAGGGGGTATCTTGCTGTTGTCTCTCTGGTGCCCCTCTTGTCACTTTCATTTGCACCAAAGCAGGTGACGCTGATTCACAATGGCTTGTGCTTCCTAACAGGAAAGACTGATTGATATCCCAGAAGCTTCATTGACTTGGCGTTAGACTGGGATGATTAAGTGAGACCTTCATTTTGTTTTTGCATTTATCTTCTAATATTTAATGATACATACATTTTAATTATATAGCGCCTTTGCCACGCTCAAGGCTCAGAGGTTAAAACACAATTAGGATCTTCCATAGAACTTTAACGAATCCTCCTAAAGTTGACGTCACCTCTGCTCACCCTCAATCCAGCAAGCGCAGTTAACCTTTTAGTTGACTTTTGTCTCTGCCACCAGGATTGGTCTCCTGGTATCGCCTCCATGCTCTTGAGACTGTGCTGGGAGACACAGCAAACCTTCCTGAGGTGGCATGTATGGATGGACGTATTGACACCAGTCTGGACCACTAGGTACCTGCTACCAAAAACAACAACAACAACAATAACAAGGTCCACCCAGTCAGAGAGAGCAGAAGTCCTGGCAGAGAGCTATTATATGTTGGAGTTGTTTGCCCAGCCAAGCAAGTATGGATGTGCCATCCTGGAGGTGCTGGACTACCTGTGTGACCTGAATGGACTGCAGGGACCACCTCATGCTACCAGTAGTGACAAGGAGACTAGCGACACACCAAACTAGAGAAGAATCTGTCAGGAAGGATCAGGAGAAACTAACTGTCTATGGCTGCCATTCCCTTTTTGGGGGTTGTCTTGCTGTTGCCTCTCTGGTGCCCCTCTTGTCACTTTCATTTGCACCAAAGCAGGTGACACTGATTCACAATGGCTTGTGCTTTCTAACTGGACAGACTGATTGATATCCCAGAAGCTTCATTGACTTGGCGTTAGACTGGGAAGATTAAATGAGCCCTTTATTTTTTGTTTTGAGCACAATAACTGTGAAGACCTTGACATTTATCTTTTAATATTTAATAATAATTTTTATTTATATAGCACCTTTCCCATGCTCAAGGAACAGAGGTTTTAAAACACAATCCGGATCGTCCATAAAACCTCAACAAGCCTCCTAAAGTTGACATCACCTCTGCTCACCCTCCATCCGGCAAGTCCAGTTAACCTTTTAGCTGGCTCATGTCCCTGCCAACATGATTGGTCTCCTGGTACCTCCTCCATGCTGTTGAGACTGTGCTGGGAGACACAGCAAACCTTCTTGAGGCGGCAAGTATGGATGGACATATGGACACCAGTCTGGACCATCAGGTCCCTGCTACCAAAAACAACAACAACAAGGTCCACCCAGTCCTGGCAGAGAGCAGAAGTCCTGGCAGAGAGCCGCTATGCGTTGGAGTTGTTTGCCCAGTATGGATGTGCGATTCTGGAGGTGCTGGACTACCTGTGTGACCTGAATGGACTGCAGGGACCGCCTCACACTACCAATAGTGACAAGGACATTGGCGAAACACCAAACTAGAGAAGAATCTTTCAAGGAAGGATTAGGAGAGAGCAACTGTCTGCGACCACCATTCCCTTTTTGGGGGTTGTCTTGCTGTTGCCTCTCCGGTGCCCCTGTTGTTACTTTCATTCACACCAAAGCAGGTGACATTGATTCACAATCGCTGGTACGTCCAGATTGATATCCCCGAAGCTTCACTGGCTTGGCGTTAGACCGGGATGTTCCAGTGTTCCCTTCATGTTTTTCAGCAGTGTGTCCCACAATGCTGAACATTTTTGTATGGCAGCACCTAAAACAGGCACACCTCACAAAGAAATGCTCAGCTTATCATAGAGCTGCTTTGGAAATCGTTGCAACAAGTAATGGAAATGTGGACCTTCGACTCATCAATGATGTAGGTATTTAACAGAGAATGTGAAAAAGAATTTAAGAATAAGCCTGTCTCTTATCAAGATCATGTCTGGACCAGACCTCTCCCTTTGTCCTGAGCTCAGACGACATCCATTGAATCTCCAGTGTGCAAGATTCTTCAAGGAATTTCAAATTGAGGTCTCCAGTAAATGGAAGAAGTTGCCACTAGTCAGATGAAGGAAAACAAACTAATCAATAAATAAAGAGACAAGACTGTCGTAATGTAAAGTCTCTAATATGGGGGGGGGGGGGGGGGGTGACCAGCCAGAATGGAGGGAGCAGGTAGAGCGAGATGAGCGGAGATAAGAAAGTGGCCAGACAAAGTGATGTCATTACAAGTGATATTAGTAAGGCGGATTCCGAGAGAGATAAGAAAAGCCAAAGTATGGCCTAGGGTGTCCTGGAATGAGATATTCAAGAGGATAAGCCTAAGGGGGTCAAAAAAAAAAAAACAAACAAACAGGCCAAAAAATCAGTTGCTTAAAGAGAAGAAGCCATCAGCATGCAGCAAAAGGTTATCAGAAACAGCAAGGATTAAGGCAAAAAATCCAAGAAAAGTCCACAAGAATGTCCTAGTGCTGTTCACAAGAAATTAGGAACGAGAACGAGATCTCGCCCTTCTGAAATTGTCTTTTGTCTCAGTGAAGTTTAATACATAAGATACAGAGATGGGTCACTTTTATTGCAATTTTCGACACAAATAAAGTAAACTGTTTGTCGAAAATGATGCGGTGAACTGGATGTACGATTCTCAGCACTGGAATAAAGTCAGGTTGCGTCTGTGAATGAGACGGTGATTCAAATAAATAGCAGCAGCAGTTTTAGTAGTAATGAATTGAATTTATATTGGACTCTTCTAACCTACTCTAAAGCTCTTTACACAGACAGTATGGAATCATTTCAGAAGCCACAAATGTTGCAGCATCCTCCTGCCACGGTACCCAGTCACCAGCTCACCAGACTTTAGCTATTGGGTGGAAATGAAGTGTGTGAGCTGCGGTGGGCTGGCGCCCTGCCCAGGGTTTGTTTCCTGCCTTGCGCCCTGTGTTGGTTGGGATTGGCTCCAGCAGACCCCCGTGACCCCGTAGTTAGGATATAGCAGGTTGGATAATGGATGGATGGTGTCTGTAAGAGAGAGAGAGAGAGAGAGATTGTTAGCCAACAAGGGACAGAGCAGGCCAGAATGGGCAAGCACATGGTGGGTAATTTAGCCTCCATTTCAGGGTAGACCCAGTAACCCAGCCACAGGGGTGCACAAACCAGTGTCTCTCTTCGTGCCGGTCCCAAGCCCGGGTAAATGGGGAGGGTTACACCAGGAAGGGCAACCAATGTAAAATTTTGCCAAATCAATATGCAGACAACAATACAAATTTCCATACCGGATCGGTCAAGTCCCGGGTTAACAAACACTGCCACCAGTACTGTTAGCCAACAGGGTGCTGGTGGGAATTGGGCTACTGTTGGCCGAAGAAGAAGAAGGAGAAGAAGAGGGGGGGAGATGTGTCTGGAGGCAGGAGGAGAGGAGGAGGGTAAAGAGAGTGGAACTGAGGGTAGGAACTGTGAATGTTGGCAGTATGACTGGTAAGGGGAGAGAGTTAGCCGATATGATGGAGAGAAGGAAGGTTGATATATTGTGCATGCAAGAGACTAAATGGAAGGGGAGTAAGGCCAGGTGGATCAGAGGTAGATTAATTGTTCTATCATGGTGTGGATAGGAGGAGAAATGGAGTAGGAGTTACTCTGAAGGAACAGCATGTCAAGAGTGTTTGGAGGTGAAAAGAGTGTCAGACAGAGTAATGATTATGAAGCTGGAAACTGGAGGTGTGATGACGAATGTTGTTAGTGCTTATGCCCCGCAAGTTGGATGTGCAATGGAGGAGAAAGAAGATTTTTGGAGTGAGTTGGATGAAGTGATGAACAGTGTACCCAAGGGGCAGGAAGTGGTGATTGGAGCAGATTTCAATGGACATGTTGGTGAAGGGAACAGAGGAGATGAGGAGGTGATGGGTGGGTATGGTGTCAAGGAGAGGAATGAAGAAGGTCGGAGGATAGTGGATTTTGCCAAAAGGATGGACATGGCTGTGGTGAATACGTATTTTAAGAAGAGGGAGGAACATAGGGTGACGTACAAGAGTGGAGGAAGATGCACACAGGTAGATGACATCCTATGCAGAAGAGTCGATCTGAAAGAGATTGAAGACTGCAAAGTGGTGGCAGGGGAAACTGTAGTTAAGCAGCATAGGATAGCAGTATGTAGGATGACGTTGGAGATCAAGAAGAGGGAGAGAGTGAGGGCAGAGCCAAGGATCAAATGGTGGAAGTTGAAAAAGGAAGACTGCAAGGTTGAGTTTAGGGAGGAGGTGAGACAGGCACTGGGTGGTAGTGAAGAGTTAGACAGCTGGGAAACTACAGCAGATTTAGTAAGAGTGACAGCAAGAAGGGTGCTTGGCGTGACATCTGGAAAGAGGAAGGAGGAAAAGGAAACCTGGTGGTGCAATGGGGAAGTACAGGGGAGTATACAGAGGAAGAAGTGGGATAGTCAGAGAGATGCAGAAAGTAGACAAGAGTACAAGGAGCAAGGTGAAGAGAGAGGTGGTGAAGGCTAAAGAGAAGGTGTATGATGAGTTGTATGAGAGGCTGGACACTAAGGAAGGAGAAAAGGACCTGTGGGCTAGACAGAGGGACCGAGCTGGGAAAGATGAGCAGCAGGTTAGGGTGATAAAGGATAAAGATGGAAACGGACTCACAAGCGAGGAGAGTGTGTTGAGTAGATTGAAATAGTACTTTGAGTGGCTGATGAATGAAGAGAACAAGAGAGAGAAGAGGTTGGATGATGTGGAGATAGTGAATCAGGAAGTGCAACAGATTAGCAAGGAGGAAGAAAGGACAGCTATGAAGAGGATGAAGAATGGAAAGGCCGTTGGTCCAGATGACATACCTGTGGAAGCATGGAGGTGTCTAGAAGAGATAGCAGTGGAGTTTTTAACCAGATTATTTATTGGAATCTTGGAGTACTTAAGTACGAAATTTAAAAATAAGGGGGATGTGTAGGACTATAGTAGCTACAGGGGAACACAATTGATGAGCCACAGCATGAAGTTATGGGAAAGAGTAGTGGAAGCTCAGTTAAGAAGTGAGGTGATGATTAGCGAGCAGCAGGACAGCAAGACAACCTGCTGAAGTTCAAACCGAGCATCAGAATGGGGAAGAAAGGTGACTGTAGTGACTTTGAACGTGGCATGGTTGTGTGCGTGTATTTGACAAACTGCTGATCTACTGGTATTTTCACACACAACCATCTCTAGGGTTTACAGAGAATGATCAGAAAATGGGAAAATATCCAGTGAGCAGCAGTTCTCTGTACAATAATGCCTTGCTGAGGTCCGAAGTGAATGGCCAGACTGGTTTGAGCTGATAGAGAGGCAACGGTAACTCAGATAAGCACTCGTTACAAGTGAGGTGTGCAGAAGAGCATTTCTGAATGCACAACACGTCAAACGTTGAAGCAGATGGGGTACAACAGTAGGGGACCACACTGAGTGACACTCCTGCCAGTTGAGAACAGGCATCATGGGCTCACCAAAACTGGACAACAAAAGATTGGGAAAATGTCGCCTGTTCTGATGAGTCTCCATTTCTGCTGCGACACTTAAGATGGTTTGGTCAGAATTTGGAGTCAACAACATGAAAGCAGGGATCCATCCTGCCTTGTATCAACAGTTCAGGCTGGTGCTGGTGGCGTGATGGTGTGGGGGATATTTTCATGGCACACATTGGGCCCCTTAGTACCAACTGGGCATCGTTTAAATGGCACAGCCCCCAGAGCGTTGTTGCTGACCACATAAAGGCTGACCCTTTATGACCGCCATCTTCTGATGGCTCCTTCCAGCAGGATAACGCACCATGTCACAAAGCTCAAATCATCTCCAACTGGTTTCTTGAACATGACAATGTGTTCACTGGACTCAAATGGCCTCCACCATCACCAAATCTCAACCCCATAGAGCACCTTTTGGATGTGGTGGAACGGGAGATTTGCATCATGGATGGACAGCCGACAAATATGCAGCAATTGCGTGATGCTATCATGTCAATATGGACCAAAATCCCTAAGGGATGTTTCCAGCACCTTGTTGAATGTATGCCATGAAGAATTATGGCAGCTCTGAATGCAAAAGGGGTTTCAAACAACAAATCTTTTAATTCTCGCGGATAGGCCTCTTCATTAGGAAGAAACACTACTTTTCCCTGATGGCAACACGAATTAGACGATCTACAAGTCTCCGACTTAAAGTTTAAAGCCGAACAATATCTCCACACTTCTGTCATTTCACCTGTGTCCATATATTCAATCTCTTTTCGCTTTTACCTTTTCGTCAAGATTGCATTGAATTTTGATTCCGTGTTTGGAATTCCATCGTGACAACGCAACGTATAACTGCCCGTGAGTGAATATCGTTTCTTTCTCTACACAAACTGTGTCTGGCAATAGCATTCACACAAATGAGAGAATGGTGTGTGTGGTTGTAAATGCTTCAGATGTGGGTGGGACTTTTCCAAATCTCTTTACATAAAATCTTGTCTCACGGGGCTTGGAATTTTCTCTCACGGGATTTCACTTTCACCAAACAGCAAATCTTTTAATTCTCTCGGATACGCCTCTTCATTGGGAAGAAACACTACTTTTACCCAATAGCAACACGAATTAGACGATCTACAAGACTCCAACTTAAAGTTTAAATCCGAACAATATATTCGATCTCTTTTTACTGTTCTGTTATTTCACCGAGTAATAATTTCCACTTATTTGCACTAATGCGATCTTTACTATCATTTTTTTGAGACTTTTGAATTTTCATACTTTCATAATCTCTTACCTGCTCTGTATGTGTACTGCACCAACGTTTTTGAATTCTTTACAATGTTCTATTTTGTCATCTACTCTTTGTCTTTTATTTCCTGCCCCGGGCCTGGTTAAATCTCTTGGCACAAAGTCTTGTCTCACGGGATGTGAAATTATCTCTCTAAAAAAGTCACGTCTCATCCCAGGCTAAAAAGTCTCGTCTTGTCCCAGGATTTTTTATATAATAGAGAGATGACCTTGTAATTACCAGCTATGCTATTTCTATTTGTATTCATTTGAGTATTTGTCATGTGCTCGAGGACATCATACATTCTGGGGGACCATATCCAGGTCTTCAAAATCCTCCAAGGTGTTGATAAAGAACACCAAACAGAATTCTTTCAGCTTATGGGGTGAATCTACAAGTGTCCAACATAAAGTTTAAAGCCTTACAATTTCTACATACTTCTGTTATATCACCTGTGTCCATATATTCAATCTATTTTTGCTGTTCCGTTATTTCACCGAGTAATAATTTCCGTTTGTTTTGCGCTAATGTGATCTTTACTATCATTTTTTGAAAACTTTTGAATTTTCGTACTTCCATTATGTCTAACCTCCTCTGCATGTGTATCGCATCAACGTTTTTGAATTCTTTACGACGTTCTACTTTGTCTTCTACTCTTTGTCTTTTATTTCCGGCCCCGGCTGTGGCAAAATCTCTTGGCGCAAAGGCTCGTTTCGTGGGATGTGAAAGTGTCTCTCTGAAAAAGTCACGTCTCATCTCAAAATTTTTTTTATTATAAAAGAGAGAAATTGCAAATCTTTCTGAACTCTTGTTTTCACGTTGCCATTATGGGCTATGGAGCGTAAACTGATGGGCAAAACTGGCAAACTACAACACAGTAAATTGTGGAGAAAGTGAAGGGGTCTCAAGCCGTACATCCCAATATTATACTGTATGTATTTCCATCCATCCATCCATTTTCCAACCCGCTGAATCTGAACACAGGGGTCTGCTGGAGCCAATCCCAGCCAACAATCCTGGGCAGGGTGCCAACCCACCGCAGGACACACACAAACACACACTAGGGCCAATTTAGAATCGCCAATCCACCTAACCTGCATGTTTTTGGACTGTGGGAGGAAACCCGCGCAGACACGGGGAGAACATGCAAACTCCACGCAGGGAGGACCCGGGAAGCGAACCCAGGTCTCCTAACTGCGTGGCAGCAGCGCCACCGTGCCGCCCTGTATGTATTTCTCTATTATAAAAAAACATTCTGGAAAGGAAAAGCAGGGCGACGATACATGATTTTCTCGGAAGACACTTAAAAGACCCGCGAGACACAAACAATATCAAATAACACTCGTGTAAAGGCACGTAGCACGCACAGATCCTGTGCTCTCAGCACATATAAAGCGTATAAGGACAATGCATTCTCGATGAAACGTCAACGACTAAGCAAAGAAGAAAGAGCAGTGCGGAGAAAAGAGACCCAAAAGCGTTGGAGAGAAAAAAAAGGCATATAAGAGATTATGAAAGCAGTGGAATTCGAAAGACTCAAACAAATGATGGCACGATGCACATGCAGAGAAAGGTACAGAATATGAAAGCAGTAAAATTCGAAAGTATTGTAGTGTCCCAGCCAGGTGGAAGCCTTTTTTGTTTTAAGTGACTGTTAGGTCCGATTGAGGGAGGGTGGAGTACAACACGGAAGACTGATAGCAGCGCGACGGCACCTCCATAGCATGCGTTCAGCCGCACCCCACCCCTTGACAACACGAGCAGCGTTATACGTCCTGAGAAAGAGATTTAACCACGCCTGGGGCCGGAAGTAAAGGACAAGTGTTGTTTTTACAATATCACGTGAGACAAGGCAGTGAGACATCATTTAAAAGAAGTCCACGGACATCTAACCTAGCAGTTGTTGGATTGCTGTTGGCAGACACGCTTCATGTGCTCCCAGCTCTTAAAACAACGACAAGAGACAAGCGAAACGCACAGCTCGCCAGCAGCAAAAAGCCTGCAGACGATCAGACTGCTTCTCCTTAGCGTGCGTCCAGCCAAACCAACCCTCGCCCCCCCACCACCCCATTCACAACGCGAGCGACAGAGATGCGAAGTGGCAAAAGGACAGCTGCTGGACAGGCTTTGAAATGATCGGGCAGCGAGACAAGCAGAACAGGCAGCTCGAAAGGCAGCAGAAAGACAGCAGATGATCCGACGGCATCTCCTTAGCGTGCGTTTAGCCGCACCCCCTTCACAACGCGAGCCGCGTTAAACGTCCTGCGAGAAAGGGATGTAACCACGCCTGGGGCCGGAAATAAAGTATTGTTTTTGCAAAAGTTTTAAAATAAAAGTGAAAATAATGCATATGTGACATTTCCCATGAAACTAACAATCTCTTTAAATTGTATATCCAGAAAACCAAACCCGAGGGTGGGCGAGCGAAGCAAGCAGGGGGCCGAGCCCCCTAGTTGTATATAATTAAATTCTACAACTCCACTTCCCTTTTTTGAACATTTTCCCCGCTGAGGTAAATATTGCTAGACATTGTGAACACTTGCTGAAAACCATCTTGAGAAGCCATTATGCAAGTCACGTCACATGCTGGGCGACAGGATTAGCGCAGTCGTCACACCGTGCAGAGAAGAAGTAGGAAGAATTTGGTCGTGGTGAAATCAAAACAAGAATTCGGCTCACCGCCAGATTACATAGTGGGTAATCTGCAAAAAGCTTTAGCATAATACGCGGCCCATTTACTTAACGTAATAGAGAAAGACAGAGGCCATTCTGTTGCTGAACAAGACGTGGTAAAGCTGAAATCATTGTTTACACTACGGTCAAGCCGCTTTTGTGGAGTATTTTACATGCCTTCAAAGTGGTGATTCATTATCCCGTAGGTATAAGCTACCTTTGTGCTTCGGCTTGAACTGCTCCACAGGAAAAGCGCTCACTTTCAGGGAGTTCTAATATTGTGCTCTGTTGCCTGAAATGTCAACTTGTCGGTGGCCAAAGGCTGTCAGTTACACTGCTGGTGGCATTCCTGGGAAGAATTCTACGTGTTTTGAACTTTCCCTTTGAAATTGATGACTCCAGGGAGGCTTGTTCCTTCAGGGGATAACTGGATAATTTTTCCTGGGTGGTGTTGCCTAATTGAACTTTTTTTTTGTGTAAGTCTGCTCTCTCTCAATCTTGTTGATAAAATCAGGAGGTCTACAAGGTGAAATATTACGGTTTAAATAAGAGTGGATGAAAAAACAAAAAACAAAAAAAAAACAACAAAGACACAGAAGGAATAATCCTGTCGGAGATAACTGTGTGAACCTCAAAGGAATTAACTGGAATTTCGCATGACAGTCCGTACTTAAATATCTCCCACCTGAAGCTCAGCCTGTTCAGGCCCAGCCAGGACTTGGACGAAGGACCATCTAGGAAGCTTGGGTTGCTGCTAGAAGAGGTGTTGGTGAGGCTAGATGGGGGCACCTACCCTGTGGTCTGAATGTGGATCCCAGTGACCCAGTGCAGTAAAACTTTTCGGATGAGGCATATAATCAAGGTCCCAACTCTCTGTGGGCCTCCTTCATTAACAGAGGGGTGTATCCTGATGCCCTGGCTAAACTGTCCATCATGGCCCCCTAATCATCCAATGTTCCAAACTGGCTATCTCTCTCTCCCCACTTCACCATGTAACAGCTAATGTGTGGTGAGCATACTGGCGCAAACATGGCTGCCATCACATCATCCAGGTGGATGCTACACTTTAGTGCTGGTTGAAGTGGCTCCCTACTCACTATGAAAAGCGCTTTGAGTAGCGAGAAAAGCGCTAACATCACTTCAAGAGAGGCCCACCAAATCAACGAGCTGATTGAAAGGGTACGCTCAGTTATGGGATACCCGCTGGACCCGCTGGCGGTCGTAGCAGAGTAGAGAATGAAAAGAAAACTGAGGGCCATTTTGAACAATGCTGCACACCCTTTCTGTGACACAGCAACATTGAGGACCTTCAGCCAATGGATTATTCAGCAGAAGTGTGTCAAGGAACACGTCTGGGGGTCCTTTATACCAACAGAAATACATCTGCATGATGCCTGACTGTGACGGTGACAGCCAAGTCAAAACTTGTCTTTTCTTTTTAATTGTCATGCTTTATAGGCATTCCAATCTGTATTCAGACCAAAGTGTGTGTGTTCATATTATTAATTAATTAATTAATTAATTAATCAATTAATCAATTAATCAATTAATTAATTAATTAATTGATTAATTGATTAATTAAAAGAGATTCTTTAAAGAGCTAAATTTCCCTCAGAGACAAATAAAGTTCTATCTATCTTTCTATCTATCTATCAGATCCTGCCAACTACTCTATCTATCTATCTATCTATCTATCTATCTATCTATCTATCTATCTATCGATCTATCTATCTATCTAGTCCTACCAAGTACACTATCTATCTATCTATCTATCTATCTATCTATCTATCTATCTATCTA
>JANRMT010061414.1:6525134-6539349 GCA_026402145.1 Polypterus bichir lapradei | reverse complement strand
AGAGGAAATTCACATACTCCAGCAGCAGCATACTGATAAAAACAATATTAAATTAAAGAGTGATAACAATGCAGGTATAACAGACAATAACTTTGTATAATATTAACGTTTACCCCCCCAGGTGGAATTGAAGAGTCTCATAGTGTGGGGTCTCCTCAGTCTGTCAGTGGAGCAGGACGGTGACAGCAGTCTGTCGCTGAAGCTGCTCCTCTGTCTGGAGATGATCCTGTTCAGTGGATTCTCCATGATTGACAGGAGCCTGCTCAGCGCCCGTCGCTCTGCCACGGATGTCAAACTGTCCAGCTCCGTGCCTACAATAGAGCCTGCCTTCCTCACCAGTTTGTCCAGGCGTGAGGCGTCCCTCTTCTTTATGCTGCCTCCCCAGCACACCACCGTGTAGAAGAGGACGCTCGCCACAACCATCTGATAGAACATCTGCAGTATCTTATTACAGATATTGAAGGACGCCAGCCTTCTAAGGAAGTATAGTTGGCTCTGTCCTCTCTTACACAGAGCATCAGTATTGGCAGTCCAGTCCAGTTTATCATCCAGCTGCATTCCCAGGTATTTCTAGGTCTGCACCCTCTGCACAGTCACCTCTGACGATCGCGGGGTCCATGAGGGGCCTGGTCCTCCTAAAATCCACCACCAGCTCCTTGGTTTTGCTGGTGTTCACGTGCAGGTGGATTGAGTCGCACCATTTAACAAAGTCCTTTATTAGATTCCTATACTCTTCCTCCTGCCCACTCCTGATGCAGCCCACCATAGCAGTGTCGTCAGAGAACTTTTGCACGTGGCAGGACTCCGAGTTGTATTGGAAGTCCATGTATGTTGTCTGAACAGGACCAGAGAAAGTCCAGTCCCCTGTGGCGCTCCTGTGCTGCTGACCACAATGTCAGACCTGCAGTTCGCGAGATGCACATTAAATGTACAGGGAGATTCACTCGAAAGAGGTTCAGAATATTCTGTAATAACTCTTACTAGGATGACACAATCTGAATGAAACAACGTGCAATGTGCACCTCAGCATATGGAGCTTCGACCAACCCGGGATGCCCCTGCTTCAGAGCGATGAGGTAGGCGCTGGACAGCCATCACGAAATTTAACTTTGTAACTTCTGGGTGTAGCCTGCCCGTACTCCTTCACTCAGTCACTCGATGTCTCGTCAGGATGGTGGTGTCCAGTATTGAGCAGCACGTCTTTATGGTGTAAACCTCTTGGGTCACCAGTTCGTTTAAGTGATGTCAGAATCAACTGGATGATCGCGAGTTAACGGAAGGTGACTTCCAGCTAGATGGAGCAACGTGTCACACATTATCAAGGAGCCTGGCAGAAATGGAGTCCTTCTTTGGCAACAGGGTCATTTCAAAGGGGCTTTGGCCACCACGGTCGCTGGATCTGACACCACCAGACTTCTTCATTTGCAGTCTGCTCAAAGGAAAAGAGTATCGGAACGCTGTGGAAGATTTGAAGGAAAACATCCAATGTGAAATTGCTGCTACTCTCCCCACCCCGAGATACTTGCCGAAATGTTCAGGAACATGGAGCGCCGCGTTGAAATGTGTCTGGCGGAAAACAGAAACCACTTCCAACATTGCATGTAATGCAATAGATTACACGTACGTCAAGGTATTGAGCGTCATTTTTGGCTCAGATTGCTTCATCCTAACAGGAGTTCCAAAAGAATATTTGGGGCCTCTTTCGAGTGAATCTCCCTGTATTTTGTGATGTGTTCATTTGTGTATTGAATGTCAATTGCAAATTTCCCGTTTCTCTTCACCAACCTGTATTAAGATGCAATAAGATGCTGCAGATGTTCTATCAGACAGTTGTGGCGAGCGCCCTCTTCTACGCGGTGGTGTGCTGGGGAGGCAGCATAAATAAGCGGGACGCCTCATGCCTGGACAAACTGGTGAGGAAGGCTGGACCAGTTCAGCTGGACAGTTTGACATCCGTGGCAGAGCGATGGGCGCTGAGCAGGCTCCTGTCAATCATGGAGAATCCACTGCATCCACTGAACAGGATCATCTCCAGACAGCGGAGCAGCTTCAGCGACAGACTGCTGTCACCGTCCTGCTCCACTGACAGACTGAGGAGACCCCACATTATGTGACTCTTCAATTCCACCCGGGGGGTAAACGTTAACATTATACAAAGTTATTGTCTGTTATACCTGCATTGTTATCACTCTTTAGTTTAATATTGTTCTTTATCAGTATGCTGCTGCTCGAGTATGGGAATTTCACCTTGGGATTAATAAAGTATCTATCTATCTATCTATCTATCTATCTATCTATCTATCTATCTATCTATCTATCTATCTATCTATCTATCTATCTATCTATTATATAGTGCCTTTCATCTATTAACCAGCCTTGATTCTGACCTGCATTGTATTGTGAAGAAAACAGACCACCCTGACCCCCCAACTAGCAAAGACTCCTGGACTGGCAACACTCCTGGCCATAAAAAACAAAAAAGCTTAACATTTGAACTCTTGACAGTTCAGTCAGACAATTTAGAAATCAAACAAGTGAGCTCAGCTGAAAAGATTGGGAAAACCTCAAATGGCTGGTCTGGACAAAGAATGTGAAACCACAGGGAGAAGTTCCTCTCTTGTGGGCTGCAGTTGAAGTGACCTTTTGAACTGAGATGCGTCACAACCAAAATGTTCTGCTCTGAAATTCTTTAATTAAATAATAGAGATACAGTGGATGGTCACTTGTTTTCACATTTTGGTCGGCTACAGCTTTGTGGTAAAATCATTTGAATTTATTTTTTTCCCACATCAAGCGACACTCAATATCCCTCGAGTGACAAAGCAAAAACAGGATATTAGGACCTTTATAAAAAACTGGACTATCCCAATGACGCAGGGGTTCAAACCCTTCAATGTGACACTGCTGTCACAGGCGCAGTCATTGAGATTGTTCTACACCTCGTGTGGAGTCCACCTCTGGATAATTCAACTGCTAGGACTGCTTAGCCTGTCTATAGAAGACCCCACAGCTGAGGGAAAACCAAAGACATGGAATTACCTGCAGAGCTTACAGATGGGATTGTGGCGAGACCCACATCTGGGGAGGGCCACATCAAAATTCCTGCAGCACTGAAGGTTTCCCAGGCACAGCGGCCTTCACGATTCATAACCGGATGAAGTTTGGAACGACCAGGACTCAACCGGAGCAATCATGGGAGGTAGGCCTTAGTAAGAGTGGAGGCCGAGAACCCAATGGTCATTATGGCTGAACTCTAGGGAATGTGTGTGGAGATGAGAGAAACTTCCAGAAGGACAACCACCACTGTAACACTCCTCCGCTAATCTGGACTTTATAACAGAGTGGCCAGAGAGAAGCCTCGACTCAAGGAAAGACACATGAAAGCCATCCATCCATCCATCCATCCATTATCCAACCCGCTATATCCTAACACAGGGTCACGGGGGTCTTCTGGAGCCAATCCCTGCCAACACAGGGCACAAGACAGGAAACAAACCCCGGGTAGGGTGCCAGCCCACCACAGCACATGAAATCCCATTTGGAATTTTCTAGAAAGAACCTAAAGGACCATCATACTGTGAGAAAGAAGATTTTCTGGTCCATACACGGCTCATCACCTGTCCAGTGGTGAAGTATGTAGGGCTGCCAACCGTCCTCATTTTTAGCGCGCCATGGACTATCCGGGAGGAATTTATAACATTTTGAAAAATGTCCGGAATTATGGCCTGTAAAACTTTGAAAATCTCCATAAACCTTGGTAAAAATTGAAAGCTGTACACCAATCAGCATTTGTGGAAGTAGTACGCACACTTTTTTTTCCCAAATCTTCACTTCCATTCTGGCAGTAAACAATGCAGAGATTGACAAGAATAGTTGACGTCTGTACAACTTGGCGTTTCCACTTCATCCTTTGAATTCAGCTTTCTCTTCTTGGCGAGTAGAGAGTTCGTTATAAACGTTGTTCCTTTCCTTAATTATTTGTTGTCCTAATTCACCATAACTAAGTGAATTTATTCAAAATCCATCCATCCATCCATCCATCCATCCATCCTCTTCCGCTTATCCGAGATCGGGTCGCGGGGGCAGGAGCTTGAGCAGAGATGCCCAGAATTCCCTCTCCTCGGCCACTTCTTCTAGCTCTTCCGGGGGAATCCCAAGGCATTCTCCAGGCCAGCCGGGAGACATAGTCCCTCCAGTATGTCCTGGGTCTTCCCCGGGGCCTCCTCCCGGTTGGACGTGCCCAGAACACCTCACCAGGGAGGCATCCTGATCGGATGCCCGAGCCACCTCATCTGACTCCTCTCGATTTGGAGGAGCAGCGGCTCTACTCTGAGCCCCTCCCAGATGACTTCTCACCCTATCTTTAAGGGTCGAAATTATAATTGCACGTTTTCTATGTGAGATCTTATTTTCGATTCTTCTCTCAGCAGTTCTGTTAAACAAGAAATGTCATCCATCTAGGTGTTGTCCGTTGTATTTAAGTGCGAGGAAGTTCTGCTTAGTAATATTTTAATGGAAAATATTATTATTACTGCCCAACTATTAAAGTTTCAGTTGATTAAAAAATCAGGAGCGCTCTCCTCTAGTCTTTCTCGTATACTCAGATATGGGGATGGATATTTGAGGAGTAATCCACAAGAAAACGATAATATTTTATATTATGAACATTAATGAACTATCAACAACAAATCAAATCAAATTAATAATATATTGAACAATTACTATAAAAGTAAAGTTGAATAAATCGGACTCTGCAGCTACATGGATAAAAGGTAAAGTACCACTTCCGGTTAGCGGAAATAGCCCAAAAGTTTATATTTTCATTGGAAACGATGAAAGCGGGAGGAAGGAGTAGTGACTGGTCGTATCTGAGAGTGTCATGTGACGAGTTCCGTCTGGCAAACCGGCTGCCCTGGCAGTTGACTATAAGAGTTGTCACCCTGCGGTGAAGATGGCTGCAAAAGAGGAACAGCGTTCTGTCATATGCTTTTTGTGGACAGACGGAGCACAGATTCTTCTAAACATTAGAACACTCTAGATGAGAACAGGCAATTCAGCCCAACAAAGCTCACCAGTCCTATCCACTTATTTCTTCCAAAAAAAGATCAAGTTGAGTTTTGAAAGTCCCTAACGTCTTACTGTCTATCAAACTACTTGGTCGCTTATTCCAAGTGTCTATCGTTCTTTGTGTAAGGAAAAATCTCCTAATGTTTCTGCGAAATTTACCCTTCACAAGTTTCCAACTGTGTCCCCGTGTTCTTGATGAACTCATTTTAAAGTCACTGTCTTGATCCACTGGACTAATTCCCTTCATAATTTTAAACACTTCAGTCAGGTCTCCTCTTCATCTCTGTAAAGGCTCAGCTCTTTTAATCTTTCCTTACAACTCATCCCCTGTAGCCCTGGAATCAGCCTAGTTGCTCTTCTCTGGACCTTCTCTAGTGCTGTTATGTCCTTTTTGTAGCCTGGAGACCAAAGCTGCACACAGTACTCAAGATGACGCCTCACCAGTGTGTTATAAAGGTTGAGCAGAACCTCCTGTGACTTGTACTCCACACATCAAGGCGCTATATAACCTAGCCTTCTTAATGGCTTCAGTACACTGTCTGGGAGTCGATAGCTTAGAGTCCACTGCGACTCCTAAATCCTTCTCATAAGGTGGACTCTCGATTTTCAGACCGCCCATTGTGTATTCAAACCTCACATTTTTCCTTCCTATATGTAATTCTTTACATTTACTGACATTAAATTTCATCTGCCACAAATCTGCCCAAGCCTGTCTGCTATCCAAGTCCTTCTGTGATGATATAACGGATTCCAGATTATCTGATAATCCACCTATCTTGGTATCATCTGCAAACTTAATCAGCTTGTTCCTTATATTTATATCTAAATCATTTATTTATATTAAAAATAGCAGCGGCCCCAGCACTGACCCCTGCTGGTCACCACTCTTAACATCGGCCAATTCTGATGAGGTTCCTCGTACCATCACCCTCTGCTTCCTGTGTCTGAGCCAATTCTGCACCAGTCTACAAACATCACCCTGAACTCCCACTTCTTTTAGTTTGATGCCCACCCTCTGATGTGGCACCTTATCAAATGCTTTCTGGAAGTCCAGATAAATAATCTCATCTGCTCCACTCCGGTCGTATCCTTTTGTTGCCTCCTCATAGAATTCCAGCATGTTAGTAAAACACGACCTCCCTCTTCTGACCCCACACTGACTGTTCCTAATAACTCCTGTCCTTGCCATGTGTTGCTCAATCTTATCTTTAATAATTCTTTCCATTAATTTTGCTGTGATGCATGTTAAGCTTACTGGCCTATAGTTGTTTGGATCTGCCCTGTCACCCTTTTTATATAATGGGATGATATCTGCCATTTTCCAGTTCTTCAGAATCTCTCCAGTGCACAGTGACTTCCTAAAAATATGTGTCAAGGGTTTATATCTGAACTCACTAGCCTCCTTATGAACTCGAGGATAAATATTATCTGGGCCTGGTGATTTGTTTGAATCCTCCGCATGTCTGCTCAGTATGGGGATCAAGTTCTCTCTCATAGACTCATCTATGAGTGGATTGAAATGTTCGAAAATGCCCGCACTAGTGTGATGGGTGCAGAGCGCTCTGGACGTCCAGCTACAGCCATGAGATGACGATGATGTGAAAGCCGCGGTGCATCAGTGTCTACGTGCTCAACCAAAAACATTTTTTGCTGATGGCATTAAAAGGTTTGGTACAACGCTGGGAGAATTGCATCGCAAAGGGAGGTGACCATGTAGAAAAGTGATGGAATTTGTTTTTGAAATTCTCAATAAACAGTTAAAAAAAATTGAGGAACTTTTTTGAATGACCCTCATTTTATTAAAATATCTGTGTGTCCAAAGGAACACCCCAAGAAAAAGGAATCTAAAAAGACAGGATTCATAAGTGGCTATGAACAACAAGAAGGAGAGACACGGTATGAACCATGCGGCCTGTAGGGGGTGTCACGGCACCCTAAAGCCCCTGGCACAACTTAACGACACAGTCTTGGGTGGAACGAAAGGCGTTCATTCGACAGTTCCTTCACGAGGTTTCCTGGTTCCTTACTTCAGGATATACAACAGGCATTAAGTTTCTCTTCCTTCATTCATTGCTCACAAAGTCTCACCCAGTTCCTCTTGATTCTGGCCCCAAGTCGAGTGGAGGGCCCGGTGTTAACTCCAGACTTGGGAGTTCTGCCGGTGCTCGATCTATTACCTCAGTGTAGCTGCTAAGTAGGTAAGGCAGGATCAAGCAGGAGTCAAACGCATACCAAAGGAAATTTCTCAGTCTGAAAAAGTTTGGTTTTAATAACAAGTTTAGCGAAAATCCAAAGCAAATAGTTCACACGAGAACAGAGAAAAGTTGCTACACACGCAGAATAAAAGGCAGAAAAGAAAATCACATTGCAAAGGAAGTGACTATGTAGAAAAGTGATGGAATTTGTTTTTAAAATTCTTAATAAATAGAGTTAAAGAAAAGTGTGGTAACTTTTTGAACATCCCTCGTATTGTGGAAAAAGGGTTTTCACTCTCCCGCCCTCCAGGTCCAGGTCTAGACACTCTCTAGGATTAGCAGTAGTAGACTGTATGTCAATCCGAGGCCAGA
This sequence comes from Polypterus bichir lapradei, assembly GCA_026402145.1. Lineage (NCBI taxonomy): Eukaryota > Metazoa > Chordata > Cladistia > Polypteriformes > Polypteridae > Polypterus > Polypterus bichir. The sequence continues at coordinate 6,531,715 of JANRMT010061414.1, read as the reverse complement.
TCCATGGAGAGATGCTGGGAATATAGGGAGAGAGGTTGCTAAGGATAGAGCTGCCAGGGAAGAGGAAAAGAGAAAGGCCTAAGCAAAGTTTTATGGATGTGGTGAGAGAGGACATGCAGGTGATGAGTGTGACAGAACAAGATGGAGAGGACAGAAAGATTTGGAAGAAAATGATCCACTGTGGCAACCCCTAACGGGAGCAGCCAAAAGAAGAAGAAGATTTCCAGAATACGGTCCTCTTGACTTCAAATAATGGAGTTGCTGACGGCATGGACTCTCTTTATCCAGATGTTCACCGGGGCTTCTTTTGCCAATCTGAAAAGCAAACCCAAAGCAGGATTTGTGCCCACTTAAGCAGATTTTACGCTTGTTTTAATTGTACCCTTCCTTACTCCATCTAATTTACATCTCACTTGGTGATCTTTATCAAGAGAAGCCCTCGCACATCTCACGAATTGACTGATACCTCGGCAGGTTGAGTGCATGTGTGAACAAACTCCGGGAGACGAATATCCCAGGGAAACGCGACCTGGCAGGTTCCCAGGTTGACTTTGCATCATATCTGGGAATTTACCGAATTTGCCAATGCGCAAAGAAAGCCGTAAAGATATAAATTGCTAATGCTGCCTGACTTACCTACAGCCAAACCTGCAAGCGACAAATCAACCGCAGTGAAGTGCTGATATACAGTACACAACAATGAAAAGGACAAGATGTTTGCAGATATTTCAACATCTTTACATTCACATATTTAATTAGTATCCTGTATTGCATGTTATATAATATACTGGGATCGCTGTCGCCGGGGGAGGCCCTTCAGAAATCCCCTCTTAAACAGTTTTTCAATGGAAAAGAAACTCTCGCTTTCAGTACCTATTTGTGGGAGCAGTTGCTGGCTTGCTGGCTACGAAAATGTAAAAGATCGAACCGCAGCCATCCTGAAGTTTCTCACTCTCCTGTCTCTCTTCCCCAGACTCCCTCCGTTTGATCCCCTTGATGAAGAAGACCTTGTGAGCAGGAGTCAGGGCCAATACGTCATGTTCGACAGCTACAGTGGGATGCAAAAGTGTGGGCAACCTTGTTAATAGACATTATTTTCCTGTATAAATCGTTGGTTTTTACGATAAAAAATGTCAGTTAAATATATCATATAGGAGACACACACAGTGATATTTGAGAAGTGAAATAAAGTTTATTGGATTTACAGAAAGTGTGCAATAATTGTTCAAACAAAATCAGGCAGGTGCATAAATGTGGGCACCACAAAAAAGAAATGAAATCAATATTTAGTAGATCCGCCTTTTGCAGAAATTACAGCCTCTAAACGCTTCCTGTAGGTTCCAATGAGAGTCTGGATTGTGGTTGAAGGTATTTTGGACCATTCCTCTTTACAAAACATCTTTAGTTCATTCAGGTTTGATGGCTTCCGAGCATGGACAGCTCTCTTTAACTCACACCACAGATTTTCAATTCTATTCAGGTCTGGGGACTGAGATGGCCATTCCAGAACGTTGTACTTGTTCCTCTGCATGAATGCCTTAGTGGATTTTGAGCAGTGTTTCGGGTCGTTGTCTTGTTGAACGATCCAGCCCCGGCGCAGCTTCAGCTTTGTCACTGATTCCTGGACACTGGTCTCCAGAATCTGCTGATACTGAGTGGAATCCATGCGTCCCTCAACTTTGACAAGATTCGCAGTCCCTGCACTGGCCACACAGCCCCACAGCATGATGGGACCACCACCATATTTGACTGTAGGTAGCAGGTGTTTTTCTTGGAATGCTGTGTTCTTTTTCCTCCATGCATAACGCCCCTTGTTATGCCCAAATAACTCCATTTTAGTTTCATCAGTCCACAGCACCTTATTCCAAAATGAAGCTGGCTTGTCCAAATGTGCTTGAGCAGACCTCAAGCGGCTCTGTTTGTGCTTCCTCTGCATCACTCTCGCATACAGCATCTCCTTGTGTAAAGTGCGTCGAATGGTTGAACGATGCACAGTGACTCCATCTGCTGCAAGATGATGTTGTAGGTCTTTGGTGCTGGTCTGTGGGTTGACTCTGACTGTTCTCACCATTCGTCGCTTCTGTCTATCCGAAATCTTTCTTGGTCTGCCACTTCGAGCCTTAACTTGAACTGAGCCGGTGGTCTTCCATTTCCTCAATATGTTCCTAACTATGGAAACAGACAGCTTCAATCTCTGGGACAGCTTTCTGTATCCTTCCCCTAAACCATGATGGTGAACAATCTTTGTCTTCAGGTCATTTGAGAGTTGTTTTGTGACCCCCATGTTGCTACTCTTCAGAGAAAATTAAAGGAGGAGGGAAACTTACAATTGACCCCCTTAAATACTCTTTCTCATTATAGGATTCACCTGTCTATGTAGGTCAGGGGTCACTGAGCTTACCAAGCCAATTTGAGTTCCAATAATAAGTTCGAAAAGTTTTGGAATCAATAAAATGACAACGGTGCCCGAATTTATGCACCTGCCTGATTTTATTTGAACAATTATTGCACACTTTCTGTAAATCCAATAAACTTCATTTTACTTCTCAAATATCACTGTGTGTGTCTCCTATATGATATATTTAACTGACATTTTTTATCGTAACAGCCAACGATTTATACAGGAAAATAATGACTATTAACAAGGTTGCCCAAACTTTTGCATCCCACTGTATTACTTGTGAGGCCGGACCGCCTCTGTAAGAGACTTGTGTTTGTACCTGGCAGATCAGCAATAAAGTTACTACTCCTGGGAAAACCTGCTGAACTCTCCCATGCAACTTTGTGACCCAAGCATGACCAATGGTACCAGAAGTGGGGTGTTGCACGGAGGGATCCTCAGCACGCTCCAAGGTTGGACCCTCATAACCGAGGATCAGCCACCTCTTCCAGCTACTCACCTCAGAGACGTGCTTGTGAAGATGGCCCCTAAGGACGACCCAGAGGGTTTCCTACTCAGCTTTGAGTATATGGCAGTGTTAGTAGGCCGAGACAGACGAAACTGGACTTGCATCGTCACCCCGTGTTTATCTGGGATTACCCTGCTGGTTTTGCAAAACCTTTCCCCTTGAGAGAATTAGAGATTACGACTTCTTGAAGCAGCAAATTCTACTCCCATCTACGGGCTCCCTTGCCAAGGAGCGTTCGGCCCAGCTTTGGCAGTTTGACCCTGATCTCCCAGTCCATGTTCAGCTGCAGGACCCGCTTCATCTTATCCAGGGCTGGTTCAGAGGAGATACCATCGAGCGATACGCACAGATATGGACACGTGCGTTGGTCCCCTTACAGCGACAATGTGGCATATGCCTCTGAAAAGTAATGAAATGAGCAGCAGTTGTCCACTGTGTCCCTGCATGCCATTGATATGTCATCGACTAAAACAAACCAAGTGTCACTTATTCTACAAAGGTCTTCTAAAAAGGCCTGGACATATTTGTCCGGACCCCTAGAAAAAGATTCTAAACTCTCTGCTCTCTCGAATTCATATCACGTCTCCAATCAGTCTTTCAGCTGATTTCAATGGATAAAAGTCGCCACTCTGCTGTTTGGTGTCATCGTGTGTCCCACATTGAACATGAACCAAAGAAAGGTCAGGAGAAAGCTGTCTGAGGAGATCAGAAAGAAAATGTCAGACAAGCATATTTAAGGCAAAGGCCTTGATGATGAAAAAGAGCTTGATGTTCCTGTGATCTTCGCAGAGTCAATTGAGGCTCTGATTGGGGCTCTCGAGAGACTGAGTGAGGGGTCCGAGTGTCTGGGCTTGTGTGGGTCCTGATAAAAACCAACATCCATGTCTTTAATGACCTCTTGGGCACGGCCATCAGCAGTGTGTCTGTCTGAGGAGAGAGTGTCGACCTCATCATTGAGAGGTTTACTTACATCGGCGGTGACATTCATGTGGCTCTGGTGACTCATCCTATGAAGTCAGTAGACGGATTGGGAGAGCATGGGAAGGGGGTGGGTCATGAGGTAGCTGGAAAATGGTGTGTGGCGCTCCCGATATCTCTGCAAAAGGATGAAGGTCCAAGTGTTAAGAGTCCTGGTTCTTCCTGTTTGTGAGACATGGACACTATCCAGTGACCTGAGATGAAGACTGGACTCCTTCAGTACTGTGTCTCTCTAAAGGGTCAGTGGGTACCACTAGTTTGACTTTGTGTTGTTCACAGAGTCCCGAATGAGGCACATTACTTGCATTATGAGGGAGCGTCACTTACAGCACTACGGCCATGTGACGAAATTCCCTGAGGGTGACCCAGCTGACGGAATCCTCATTGCTGAGGATCCGAGTGGCTGGACCAGCTGTAAGCGCACTTGTGATTGGATAACTCAGCATATAAACGTTGTCAGAAACAGATTGTGCCCAATTGCAACAAAATTTATAAGGCCAGTGCTTGGATGGGAGACCAACCAGTAAAAACGCTTACCCTGCGGTCTGAACGTGCATCTCGATGCCACAGTGCAGTGAAGGGGACACTGTACAGTAAAAATGGTGAGATGTAAAACTGAGGTTCTGACTCTCTGTAGTCATAAAAGATCCTCAGGCTTCCATTGTAAACAGCAGGGCTGTACCCAAATGTTCTCGTCCATTCCGGATGTGTGGATGCCAATGCCCCAGTGCAGTGAAGGGGGACACTGTGCTATGAAAATGGTGCTGTCCCTTTAGATGAGACATAAAACTGAGATCCTGACTCAAAGTTCCCTGGGCATCCTTTGTAAAGTGTAGGGTGTATCCTGATGCCCTGGCTAAATTGCCCACCATGACCTACTCATTCTAGCCCCCTAATTATCCCCTGTCTCGCCCCCTCACCACCTAACAGCTGACGTGTGGTGAGCGTACCGGAACAAAAATGGCAGCCGTCACATCATCCAGGTAGGGGGTATACATTAGTGGTGGCTCCCCACTCGCCAAAGTGTTTTGAGTAGTGAGAAAAGTGCTATCGAAATGTAAAGAATTATTATTATTAACTACTATTATTATTATATAGGCAATCATATTTTACATGTCATATTTATGTGGTATCATCAATTCTGCTGTGTTCTTGTAATATTTTATTGTCTCGAGGATGACTTGTGTTCTCTTCTGTGTATTGTTTTGTATTTCCCCCCTTTTTTTAACACCCACTGCACGCCCAACCTACTTGGAAAGGGGTCTCTCTTTGAATTGGCCTTTCCCACGATTTCTTTGGGAAGTTTTTTGGGAGTTTTTCCTTGTCTTCTTAGAGGGTTAAGTCTTGGGGGGGGCTGTCAAAAGGCAGGGACTGGTCAAGCCCATTGCGGCCCTCCTTGTCTGATTTTGGGCTATACAAAAATAAATTGCATGGCATTGTATTGTATTGTACTGTATATTTTCTATCCACATATAACAACCACATTCTGTAAGCGGAAGCTGACCAGGATTCTAAGACGGGCAGGTGACGTCAGACCTCTGTTGAGGTGCACACTGGGAAAGCATTTTAATTCCAGGTGAAAATGTAAATTTGGAGGCTGATAACACAAATGATAATCTGCATCCTGTCATTGATTGCTGCTAACCATGGCCACACTCTTTTCTTCAGGGAAAGGTTTCCACAGAAAGAAAGGAACAATGAAAGGAAGTGGTTTGATTGTAACTCCATTTCTTATGTTAAAGAAAGTAAAACAATAAAAAAAAAAAAAAGAAACTAAGAGACAAGTAAAAAGTAAACTGTCCTCACAGAAGGCTAAAGTGAAATAAAGTGGGTTACGTCTTCATTGAACGTGCTGTGAGTTTGCCTACAGCCTGGGCTCCTTTGTTTGTCCTTAGCACTAATTCATTTATCAGTCAGTCCATCAGTCTCCCGTCTGTCTCTGTCTCTCGTCCCTATCAACGGAATCAGCTTAGCGGCCCAGGGTGCCGATCTCAATGCTTTAATCCATTGCTTGTTTTCCAAACTCCTGCCTTATTTTGTTAGACAGGCATTCGGTGTCATTCTATTTTATTTCATTATTTGTATTAATTTGTTTCATTCCTTCTACATCTTTTCCTTGGAAATAAAAGGTGTAAACCTTTTCCGCTTTTTTATGTCTTTAGATCCCACACGCTGGGCACACCCAGGGTGTGACTGAACTAGACCTGTGCTTTTCTGCCTAACCATAAATTATGCATTATTACACGCACCAGAGTCTTTAATCTGGTGGTAAGAAGTTCATTTGGCTGTCATAGTCTGCATTTAGCAGCTCTGAGAGCGCAGTAGAAAACTCCACTAAACACCATCCAGAAGAGGATTCCCCCGGAGGGACAGCAGGTAATGGAGGAAATTTAGAGCTGTAATGGCGCAGTAATTGGAACACTTTGGTCACAAAGAAGTGAATGAAATCTTGAATAAAATCCAACAAATAAAGAATGTGCTTGCACTGGACTATCGGTGTAAGGCTCGATTTATAAGGAACACATTTGGATCTTTATAGGACAGACCTTCAAAATCACATCCATTCGTGGTCCATGTGACAAATTGTTAAAAATGAAAATGTGGAAAGCAACATAATATGTTATAAATACAGAAGAGGTCACAATATTCTATCTATCTATCTATCTATCTATCTATCTATCTATCTATCTATCT
>JANRMT010061414.1:6488524-6512580 GCA_026402145.1 Polypterus bichir lapradei | reverse complement strand
TATCTATCTATCTATCTATCTATCTATCTATCTATCTATCTATCTATTGTTAAGGATGGCCGGTCGTTCATCCCGGCCAATACCCCCACGCCGCCAGGTGGAGCCCTCCCTACAGCATGGAGGTGCTCCGAATGCCAGCAGGGAATTATGGACGTTGGAGTTTTCCTTTACAGCCCTGGCAGGATACTCTGGCCATCCTTTTGCAGAGGACCTGTTAAAAAATTTTCTGTGGACAGAGAACCCCAAGACGACAGCGTCAGGACACGCAGCAACATTGCTGGAAACCCCGTTCTTCAACACCATCATGGGAAAGAAGAAGCTGAAGCAAGTAGCGGCACCAGCGGAGGAGATCTACTCACCATGGCCGACACCCAGGAGGGGGTAAAGAGTGGCTGCGCAGCACGGGAGAAGCCTCCGGAGGAGGAGAAAAACACTGAGGTATGTGCCGGCGAATTTAACGAACATATTTTTAAAACATCTTATTTAGTGCCGTGCACATACCTCGGAGAACATCATCCGGAGGATCTTTGGAAGCAGACAATTCTTCCGAAGATGGCGGTACGCTCTTAGTCGAGCTGATGGGGAAGACAAAAGACTTCCGCATGATGGGTGCCGGCGAAGGACATGCGATCCAACCCAGTGCATTGTGGGAAAGAGAAGGTCCGCGTCCCGTTGTTTCTACCTTTGCCTGCAAGAAGATGGACTCGGACATTCCAAAGGGGAAGGGGGAGGCGAGCGAAGCACCGCTCACCCGACAAGAAGGTAAGGAGGGCCAGGAAATGGCTGATTGGTTGGTTAAAAAATTAATAAAGACAGACCACAGTCCGCCAAAGGAGGTGACCCGGTCCTCCCATATAAAGAACTCCAATTCCCAGGAGCCTTCGCAAGACCCGTCAGAGCACGTGTCTGGATGAAACGTGCTCATTGGCTCCCGGCCAGAAGGTAAGGCGAGTGAATGTTTAAGCCTGCCTCCAGACGAATTAATTAACTCTTGCGACGTACGGGAACTCGAGAAACTGATCGAGCCCGTGCGAGGCATTTTGCAGATGCTGACGGCGATCCAGAAAATCGTTGGAGACCTGGGTGCGGCGGCCAAAGCGCCAATAAAGAAGGTAGAGGAGTACATGCAGCGATTTGGTCGGGAGCTTCCAATATCAAAAAATGCGGCGGTACAGGTAAGCAAGACACGTACCGCATACAATAGAGGGTCGCAGAGTGAACCAGGCCCGTGATTAATTAGTAGCAGGTGCCAATCCTCTAGGAACCCTACAAGAGAGGCCGAAACGATAACCGAGTGGCTGGGGGAAGGGCCGATCGAGCCGGAGCAGCTGGATGGTGCTGTCTCTGGGAACGATTCAGTCCTAAAGACCCCGACTCGTATAATTAAAAAATCAAAAGGGGTGCAGACAGGAAAGGGGCTCTCTTTCTCTCATAGAGAGACCCAAACTGTGAACAAACCCCAGATTAAGAAGGAGATCCCAAAAGAGAAACCGGGGTCTCCTAACAAAGCAGTAAAGGGAGCTGAAAGCACAAAGGCAGCGTTGGAATTTTCCACAGCTGAGAAAGGGGCGGAGTCAGCATTTCCCAACTGCTTTCAGTTCCGCAGAGCAGAGTAGCAGGAGGAAGGAGGCAGTGTTATTATTGCCGAAGGGCGGGCCATATCTACCGAAACGGTCCTTGGAGAAGTGGGGATGAAGTGTCTCACTGTTATGATGTTCCCCCTAGGTTCTCCAGAGACTATCGCACACGGAATGATGAAGGTCCGACTGGAATATCCTTCTGGAGGAAGACTTCCCTCTCGGGAATCATAATTCTTCACTGGGGGGAAAGTACTTTGAAGGATGGCCGGTCATTCATCCCGGCCAATACCCCCATGCTGGCAGGTGGAGCCCTCCCTGCAGCATGGAGGTGCCCCGAATGCCAGCAGGGAATTATGGATGTTGGAGTTTTCCTTTACAGCCCTGCTGGATAACATGGGGGCCACTAGAAGGCGCTGCAGGGAGGAACAGTGACTATTTTCCCTACGCCCCGGAAGTACACATGGACAAGGGGAATGACGTGCTTCCGGGGCAAAGAAGAAGGTTTTTATCTGACCCAGAAGCGTTCCTAGTCACGTGGACAGAGAGGGCAAAACACTTCCGGGGCAAGGACTATAAAAGACTGAAAGAGACAACAGAGCAAGGAGCCGAGCTGGGTGGCAGGAGGGCAACGTGTCTGGGAGTGGAGGATTGTTTATTGTTATTGTATTTGGTTATTGAAGGAGTATTGTGGAGGAGAGGGTGCTTTGTGCAGTGTACTGCGAGAATAAAGTCAACTATTGGACTTTTTCCTGGTGTCTGGAGTCGTGGACAGGGGTTCAAGGGTGCGATAGCACCCCTTTTCTGTCACACTATCTATCACGCAGGGTGTTTGTACGCTGTCGAGTTGGTGACAGGATGGATCCTCAGGGTGTGACACCATCTGTCAAACATGGAGGAGGTAGTGTGATGGTCTCAGTTAGAGTTGGTGACTGGCATTTGGAATCACAAAGGTTACCACAGCACTTTGCAGCACCATGCATTACCTTGTGGTCTGCGTCTAGTAGGTCAGGCGTTCATCCTATACCACGACATACCTTCAGGCTATTTCTGAACTACATTCAAAGAAAAGAACAAGAAGGTCCACTTCAAAACATGGAGGGTCGAGCAAAGTCTCCAGACTTAAACCCCACTGAGTTAGTTTGGGATGAACTTGACTGAAGGGTGAGAGGAAAGCAACCTACATATGTGGAGACCTCTACAACAGTGCTGGGAAGGTCTTTTCTGACTGATACTCGATTTCCTGTTTCGAATGAAAGCCAGGTGTGTGTTTGGCTGTTATATCAGCAAAAAGTGGCTAATTTGATGAATCAAATTTTGTACATTTAATGATTCCTTGACTTTTATTTGCCTTTGATTATTTGTTCTTTGCCTTGATTTCATGTAACATGAAGACATGAAACTGCGTGCATTTCCATAAAAACTGAAAAAACTGAGGTGCTCTGAAACTTTTGGCGGGTGGTGTATATGTGTATAAATTCTGTAAAAAGTGAGCCCTCATGAATAAACACTTTGTTCTGTATTTGGCAATCGTTATCTAAATGTTGTGCTTCAGTGCCTTCCAAATCCTTGATGATATGCACGGGTGCTGCCAATGCAGATTTGGGATTTTTTTTCTAGCAAACACCTGTAGGATACAGAAGAGAACTAAAGTGAAACTGATTTTCACAGTCATAGGCTTCTTGTTTTCTTATTGCTGCAGGCACCAGGCAGTGTTCTTGGAATAGAATCAAGGGTTAGTTTACTTTTATTACTTTTATTTTTCAGCCTTAAATAATAATAAAAAGCCCCCGGTTATAGAAATGTAAGCTATTAAAGAATTCTGTTGAAGAATGCTTGTTTAACATATGGCCTTCAGTTGAGGCCTAATAAAAGCACATACAAAGAAAAAAATCCAAAATCTAAAATAATAAAAGCACAATTGTAATATTCAAAATCAGCCGTATCATGAAGGAACACCCTTGGTGACCCTTTAACCGGTCACGGTGATGACTTCCCATGCCTCACAATTCCAAAGAATCCCAGGAAAAATCCAAAATTTACCATAATTTAAGAACAATTGTAATATTTCAAATCAGCAAAAGTCAGAGAAATCTTTTTAATTACAGGGGTCAGGTGGTGAGTCGAAAATACGTGCGAAGGTCGGTATCAAGGGAAAGAAATCAAAAAAGCTCTTTTAAAATGCACACAGAAAACGCTCAACGAAAATCAGTCGTCATTATTTAAAGTCGAGTAAAAAGAAAAAAACGTCAAGGGAAACAACACCGAAATTCACACTCCAAACGTAAATCGTTTCAAACTTGTATGTTTGGTGACCCTTTAACTGGCATCACATGCCACACAATCCTGGGGAAATCCCAAGAAAAATCCCAAATTTACTAAAATAAAAGGACAATTTCAATATTTGAAATCAGCAATATGAGAAACAGACGCCTTTAGTGACCTTTAAATTGGTCACCATGATGACATCACGTGCCTCACAATTACGGAGAATCCCAGAAAAGAGAATAATCCAATAGTTACCATAATAAAAGAACAATTGTAATATCTGCAATCAGCAATATGAGAAATGGACACCTTTAGTGACCCTTTAACCGGTCACGATGATGACATCACAATTCCAAAGTAACCCAAGATAACTCCAAAAATAATAGAATAATATTAATAATAGAAGAACAATTGTAATATTTCAAATCAGTAGAAGTCACAGAAAATTTTTAATCACAGAGGTCAGGAGGTGAATTGAAAATACGTGCGAAGGTCGGTATCAGAGAAAGATATCAAAAAAGCTCTTTTAAAATGCACACAGAAAACACTCAATGAAAATCAGTCGTCGTTGTTTAAAGTCGAGTAAAAAAAATGTTAAGGGAAACACACAGGAATTTGCACACCAAACGTAAATCGTTTCAAACTTGTATGAGAACGAAAAGCCTTTGGTGACCCTTTAACTGGCATCACATGCCACACAATCCTGGGGAAATCCCAAGAAAAATCCCAAATTTACTATAATAAAAGGAAAATTTCAATATTTGAAATCAGCAATATGAGAAATGGACGCCTTTAGTGAGCCTTTAAACGGTCACGATGATGATGTCACAATTCTATAGAAACCCAGGACAAGTCCAAAAATAATAGAATAATATTAACAATAAAAGAACAACTGTAATATTTCAAATTAGCAGAAGTCACAGAAAATTTTAAATTACAGGTGAATCGAAAATGCATGCGAAGGTCGGAAAACGCTCAACAAAAATCAGTAGTCGTTAGTCATAAGTTGAGTCAATCATGCATTAAGGGAAGCAATCAGAAATTCACACACCAAACGTAAATCGTTTCAAACTTGTATGTTTGGTGACCCTTTAACTGGCATCACATGCCACACAATCTTGGGGAAATCCCAAGAAAAATCCCAAATTTACTTTAATAAAAGGACTCAGCAATATGAGAAACAGACGCCTTTAGTGACCTGATGACATCACGTGCCTCACAATTACGGAGAATCCCAGAAAAGAAAATAATCCAATATTTACCATAATAAAAGAACAATTGTAATATTTCAAATCAGTAGAAGTCATAGAAAATTTGAAATCAAAGGGGTCAGGAGGTGAACCGAAATATACGTGCGAAGGTCGGTATCAGGAAAAGATCTTTCAAATGAACCAGAAAATGCTCAACAAAAACCAGTAGTCGTTAGTCAGAAGTTGGGTCAATCAAACATGTAAGGGAAGCAATCAGAAATTCACACTCCAAACGTAAATCGTTTCAAACTTGTATAAGAACAAAACGCCTTTGGTGACCCTTTAACCGGTCATAGTGATGACGTCACGCATCACGTAATCCCAAGGAATCTCAGGAAATCCTGCTTGGCATGGCAAGGCTGACGTGAGATTCACAAACATATGCGGAGGTTGGTACCAGAAAAGAGAAAGAAAAAGATCTTTCAGGTGAACCAGAAAATACTAAACAACTCGAGACTTGCAAATACGTGAGCGTGTCGGTTCAAAAGAAGGCGAAAACGCTAACGAAAAAACAGTAGTCGTTAGTCCGAAGTTGAGTCAAAAAACAAACGTAAATCGTTTCAAACTTGTATGAGAAAGAAATGCCTTTGGTGACCCTTTACCCAGTCATGGTGATGACGTCACGCATCACGTAATCCCAGGGAATCTCAGGAAATTCTGTTTGGCATGGCAAGGCTGACGTGAGACATATGCGCAAGTCGGTACCAGAGAAGAGAAAGAGAAAGATCTTTCAAATGAACCAGAAAATGCTAAACAAAAAATTGGTAGTCATTATGTCAGAGGTTGAGCCAAGGAAAACACGCAGTTTCACACACAAGACGTAAATCGATCGAGATTTGGATGAGAAAGAAGCATCTTTGGTGTGCCTTAGCCTTAGCTGGTCACGCATGTCACATGCTTCTGTGGAATCCTGGGAAAATCCCCTAGGCCAGTGTTTCTCAGACACTGCACTCAGTGAGGTTTAGGTCTGGGCTTCTGGAGGCGGGACAAAGATGATTGACAGACACCAGCATGAAGAATTGGGTGGGAGGAGACAAAAACGTGGATGAGCTTTTACAGGTCAATGTAAGGCAAAACTGGCTTGACTTTAGTAATAGCTCTCAGTTGGACAAAGCAGCAGGTTTTAAATGATAATGTAACACATGTTATAGTTTTACAATTGTACATAATGAGCCATAGATGGGCGTCGCTGCTTTTGGTTAATATACAGATTGACATTTAAATACCACACTAAAATTATTGTGCAGATTTCCAGAAATTCATTCCAGAACCTCTGTGCTGAGTGGACATATGGCACAAATGGCAGCTTGCCACTAACCTCACAAAACTTAAGTAACCCTAAGCTTTTTTTTTTTTTAGAAAAGAAAACAAAGATGCTCAACAATGTGAAGTTTCACATAATGCTTGGGACAGAAGAGACAGAGTTCCTTCAAACTGTCTAACTGTCGGGTCTGTAGAGGAAATGAGAGGAGAGGCACTCGTCAACAGCGCCAACCCTCAACTCGGGCTGGAATTACCATTAGATGAGCCCTGAAATGCATGTGTGTGAGTATAATAATAATAATTATAATAATAATAACAATGATAATAATGATAATAATATTAATAACAATGATAATAATAATAATAATGATAATCCATCCATCTGTTATCCAACCCACTAAAACCTAACTATAGGGTCACGGGGGTCTGCTGAAGCCAATCCCAGCCAACACAGGGTGCAAGGCAGGAAACAATCCCGGGGCAGGGCGCCAGACCACCGCTGGGCGCACACACACACGCACACCAAGCACACACTAGGGACAATTTAGAATCGCCAATGCACCTACCCTGCATGTCTTTGAACTGTGGGAGGAAACCCACGCAGACGCAGGGAGGACACGAAAGCGAACTCGGGTCTCCTAACTTCGAGGCACCAGCGCTACCCACTGTGCCACCGTGCCGCCTAATAATGATAATAATAATAATGATAATAATAATTCTTTACCTTTATATAATGCTTTTCTTGCTACTCAAAGCACTTTACATAGTGAGTGGGGGGGCCACTTCAACCACCACCAATGTGCAGCATCCACCTGCATGATGTGACGGCAGCCATTTTGTGTCATTACGTTCACCACAAATTAGCTATTAATTAGGTGGTGAAGTTGTGAGAGAGAGAGATAGCCAATTGGAGACAGGAGATGATTAGGAGGCCAGAATGACTAGGCTGAGGTGGGCAATTTAGCCTGGGCATCAGGATACACTCTACTCTTTATGAAGGATCTTTGAGTCAAGACCTCAGTTTTATGTCTCATCTGAAGGGACGGCGCCATTTTGATGTCCCCGTCACTGCATTGGGGCATTGGGATCCACACATTTAGGATGGACGAGAACATCGGGGTTACACCCTACTCCAGGGGTGTCAAACTCCAGTCCTGGAGGGCCGCAGTGGCTGCAGGTTTTCATTCTAACCATCTTCTTAATTAGTGACCAGTTTTTGATGCTAATTAACTTCTTTAGCCTTAGCTTTAATTAGCTCGACTCAGACCCCTTAGTTGTTTTTTCCTTAATTAGCAGCCGGACAGTAATGAGAGATAAAACAAGCAGGACATGACCAGCTCACCTGTACCCATCAGACTAAATCTGAAAATAAAAATGAAGGTCTCAGTAAGGTTGATCCCTCAGGTTACCAAAACATTTTAGGAGTTCTTATAAAAACCACAGAATATCAACAGTTTGGGAAATGTCTGCTGTGGCAAAAAGAGAGCAGCAACAAGCCATGGAATTAAATTAAACGGGTTTAATTAACAGCAAGGATCAGCTTCTCATTAAGGTACTGGTTGAAGTGTGAAGCCCCAATTTAGCTGTTCATCTGTTGGCTTGTTTCATTTCTCATTTCTGTTTGGCTGTCATTTAATGAAGAAAAGAATCAATTCAGAAGACTTAATCCTTAAAAACAGGGCTGTTAAAATTGAGGGAAAAGAAGTTAATTAGCAGTGAAAACTGGACACTGATTAGGAAAAGGGATAGAAAGAAAACCTGCAGCCACTGCGGCCCACCAGACCTGGAGTTTGACACTTGTGCCCTACTCCATTCAAAAGAGGCCCAGGGATCTTTTATAACCACAGAGCGTCAGGATCCTCGTTTTTATGTCTCATCATTTACTGCACCATATTTACAGCACAGTGTCATCGTCACTGTACTTGGGGGGGGGGGGGGGGGTATTGGGATCCCCATACTCAGACCACACGATAAGTGCCCCCTGCTGGCCTCACCACCACCTCCCCTGGCAGCAACCCAAGCTTTTCCTGGTTGGTCACCCATCCAAGTCCAGGCCAGGCCTGAATAGGCTGAGCTGCAGGTGGATTAGCTGTTCTGAAGTGCAGGTGGTATGGCTTATAAATATATCTAAACTAGCTGTACCCAATGGCTACACCCACATAGTAATGAAACAGGACAAACTTTAAAAATCAATAGACGTTGGCACTGTATGTGATCGTGTTCAGCTCTGACGGGAGAGCGGTTGTGCTATGGCTGTGCTATCTCTAAAACACAAGTAGCTCTGATCTCTCTCTCAAAAACATCAAGCGTTTCTCCTTAACAATCTCTAGATGATAATGTCTGCTGAACAAACAGGTATCGCTAGCTAAGCGGAGGCGAGGTGCGCTCCAACACATGGCAAGTCATTGAGCGACTCGAGCAGAGGCTGGCAAGTGAATGAGGAAGGCCATGCCCCCTGCTCTCGGACCACAGCCACTCTCTTGGATTTGCATCGGTACCGCAAGTGAATTCTGGTACTTAGAGAGAGAAGTCGCAAAATCAACCGGAAAGTTCAAGCAAATTATAGACAACAACACGATCTAAATTTGTTAAGTAATTCTCTCATGAAAAGTGCACAGACATATAAACCGAACGTGCTTGGACCACAAAACTTTTAAAACCGTTTCATAGCGAGCACCTATGGGTCAAATTTCAAGTTGCAAGTCCTCGTGGTTCGGGAGTCAGTGGTATTCGGCTTTTATACATATAGATTAAATATAAAAGTTAAGCACTTGAGTTGGACAGTATGTAACTCTTATGGCCCGTATTTACCTTTCCTTTTTGGTATTGTTGTTTCATAATGTTAAAAATAAATAAATATGTCTGTTTGTAAATGCCACCTCAACCACAGAGTTGCCTCAGGTAATCGATCGATTGAGTGTGTCGGCCCTGGCCCAGCACTAAATCCATACTTTATTAAAACGTCTTCCTAATCATTAAACATTACTCACCCTGGCATCCGAGCATGCCATGCCAAGAAGAATAAATGAACAACTAACAATGAACAGGGGGTGAACAAAGCAGAAGAAGAACCTGCAGTCAGATCCGTCCTCGGATGGCGACACAGACTTACCGGATGATGCGGGTAATCGGATGCCAAACATTGGCAGAAAATTCAGAATCAGATGCGATGTATGCAATATATTTGGAAACATCCATCCCCACCTTCCCAGAAAGCGCCTTATGCCTCCTATTGCAGTGTGTGTGTGTGTGTGTGGTCAGAGTTTTTACCTACGCAGACGATAAGACAATTGGCCGCTTTTATTCTCTGAGAAATTACCATAAGACAGAATTACATTACGGGCGGGGGGAAAAAAGAAACGTCTATTCTTTCAAGGTAAGCTTTCTCCATAAACAAATCTGAAGGGTGAGAAGGGTTTATTTATACTTGGAAACTAAACTCTGGAGATCCCGTGGTGCTTTATTTAACAGAAAGAGATGGCACATTGTTCCTCCAAAAGTCTTTTTTGGACGCTTGAATAACAAAACGGGATTCCTTTTCTCGATGGTGTAAACAGCTTTCGCGCGTGTTTCTAACAGCCGAGGCGTTTGCTGACAGCGCCGTCGGGCGTCTCTCGGATACTTCCAGGGGTATCACATTGTTTTGGTACTAAAGAAGGTCTAAAGCTGAGCCAACACACCTGCAGTTGCCACGAGTTTGTCTGTGTGATGACACTGCTAATGATAAATCCCCTGTAGACGCCGACGACTCACAGACCGCAGCTGATTTACGGTGCGTGCCGATGCTGTAGGTACAGGTTGGGCTTTAACTCGTCAATGGGTCAGGGCCTGCTGCTTTCGGAGTTTTGTTAAATCTTGCAAAAAACAAAAAAAAAAAAAAAAAGCATGAAGGGAAAATCTGCAACGTGATACCGAGCATATTTCATCGAAAATTCTTTCAGGGCGTCGCCCATTCGTAATATAAATGACAATGATTAATGGTGTACAGTATCTGAGGTAAAGCTTGGGCGGTGGAAGCAGAAGAGTTATCTGCCTTAATAGCCGGCCGTGCACAAATACGTTGGAACCCGGTCTTCATTCCTGTGGCATTGTGAATTAAGGACCCTCCCTTCCCTCGTCTTCACCACAAAATGTCTTACTTACTGTCATCTTTTTTCGTTACACCTTACAACGTTGGTCATAAATTTTCCTATCTTTTGCCCACTTCCATGGTCTTCCCATCGCCTTCTGGCTGCTTCCTCGATGTTTTCTTCCTAAACCCTTCTAGGTCTTCCTGCAGGTTTTCGTCCTTCACCGTTCATTTCAAACACCATTATGGGATGCCTTTTCTCATTCATCCTTATTATATGTCATCACGCATGCACGTCAGAGGGTCACCTTCTATGGTCCTCACCACCACCCTGGGACACCAGGGGGCACAATCGCTAACCACCTTGTCTCATTTTCCATCCACAGCTCGGAGAAGATGCCCAGTGAGGCAAAATAGCTGGTGCAGGAGCTAATAAAAAAATGTAAATGAGCTCCCGCCCATTTGGAAGACGACCAACCCAAGAGAAGGAAGTCTGACGGCTGTCGTTTCTGAACGTTATTATAGCGCACAGCTAAAGTTGTTACTGTTGTGTTAATACTGTTCTGACATTATCAAAGTTATTAGGGGGGGTTCGTTTGGCACCCCAACATTGTCCTTACCATTGGTCGCTGAAACTGTCCATGGCTCTATAGCCTTTCGACTTTTATGCTTTCCACGTGAGTTTAGAACATTAGAACACTCGAGACGAGAACAGGCCATTCAGCCCCACACAGCTCGCCAGTCCTGTCCACTTATTTCTTCCAAAAAAACATCAAGTCAAGTTTTGAAAATCCCTAAAGTCTTACTGTCTACCACACTACTTGGTCGCTTATTCCAAGTGTCTATCGTTCTTTATGTAAAGAAAAACTTCCTAATGTTTGTGTGAAGTTTCCCCTTCACAAGTTTCCAACTGTGTCCCCGTGTTCTTGATTTTAACTCATTTTAAAGTCAGCGTCTCGATCCACTGGACTAATTCCCTTCATAATTTTAAACACTCCAGTCAGGTCTCCTCTTCATCTCCTTTTGCTTGTGCTGTAAAGGCTTTTAGTCTTTCCTCATCACTCATCCTTTGTAGCCCTGAATCAGCCTAGTCGCTCTTCTCTAGACCTTTTCTAGCGCTGCTGTGTCTCATGAGCCCAAAACTGCACCCAGGACTCCAGATGAGGCCTCACCAGTGTGTTATAAAGCTTGAGCAGAACCTCCTGTGACTTGTACTGCACACATCAAGGCGCTATATAACCTGACATAACCTCTTAGCCTTCTTAATGGCTTCTGAACACTGTTTGGGAGTTGATAGCTTAGAGTCCACTATGACTCCTTAATCCTTCTCATAAGGTGTACTCTCGATTTTCCGACCGCCCATTTTGTGTTCAGACCTCACATTTTTCCTTCCTATGTGTAATTCTTTACATTTACTGACATTAAATTTCATCTGCCACAAATCTGCCCAAGCCTGTCTGCTATCCAAGTCCTTCTGTGATGATATAACAAATTCCAAATTATCTGCTAATCCACCTATCTTGGTATCATCTGCAAACTTAATCAGCTTGTTACTTATATTCCTATCTAAATCATTTATTCTTCGCAGATTCCCTTATTGTTTTTTATCCTGGTTATAGTCCAAGATTCTACAGCGTATGATGCTGTTGATACAACTAAGGTTTTATATACAGTAAATCTGTATCTTCATTTTTATATTACATTCTTTATGTCTCATTATGGTGTTGTTAATTTGATGGTATACTTTATTTGCTTTTGTTTATTCCATGTGGTCGCCTGAGGGAATAATAGTCAAGTCAAGTCAAGTTGGGGAGCAGGCACTGGTACAGCACGTTGCCGCACCCACTACACGACAAAACAACTCGGGATCCCGGTTTGCAACCCCCCAGGCAAACACGCGGTCCTGTCCCACCCTTTGGAAATGATCCTCTAGCCAGGTGTTACGTGGGCAACCCCTTGGCCTGGTCCAGCCACTCGGGTCCACAACAATGAGGATCTTACGAGACGGATCACCCTCGGGGAAACATGCCACATGGCCATAGTGCCGTAACTGATGCTCCCTCACAATGCAAGTCATGTGCCTCATTTGGGACTCCATGAGCAACACAAAGTCAAACCAATGGTACCCAAGGATTTTCCAGAGAGACACAGTACTGAAGGAGTCCAGTCTTCATCTCAGGTCACTGGGTAGCGCCCATGTCTCGCAACCATATAGCAAGACAGGAAGCACCAGGACTCTAAAGACTTGGACCTTCGTCCTTTTGCAGATATCAGGAGCGCCACACACCCCTTTCCAGCGACCTCATAACCCTCCATGCTCTCCCAATCTGTCTACTGACTTCACAGGAAGAGTCACCAGAGACGTGAATGTCAATGCCAAGGTAAGTAAATCTCTCGATGACGAGGTCAACACTCTCTCCGCAGACAGACACACTGCTGATGGCCGTGCCCAAGAGGTCAATAAAGGCCTGGCTCTTTGATTTTTATCCAGACCCTCGCAAGCCCAGACACTCGGACCCCTCACTCAGTCTCTCGAGCGCCCCGATCAGAGCCTCCGTTGACTCTGTGAAAATCACAGCATCGTCAGCAAAGTCAAGATCCGTGAATCTTTCTTCACCAACAGATGCCCCACGGCCGCTGGACCCCATGACCCTGCCCAACACCGAGTCCATACAAGTATTGAACAGAGCAGGAGCAGAACACACCGCTGACGAACCCCAGAATCAACTGGGAAAAACGCAGAGGTCCTACCTCCACTCTGCACAGCACTCACAGTAGTGTACAGGCCGGCCATGATATCCAGCAACCTCGAGGGGATCCCGTGAACCATCAGGATGGTCCCAAGGGGCAGCTCAATCAACGAGAGTCAAATGCTTTATGAAAATCGACAAAGACTGCAAAGAAATAAGGAATAACAGGCTCAACAAATGAGAACAAATACTAATTTTGGGGTTCGAACCCGGTCATCCTTGTTTACTTAAGAGTTCATACAAAACCAAACTCTCGATGGGTTGAAGAGGAAACAAAAAAAAATTACAAAGCAAATAACGTGGCTGGAACAACTAGGACTGCTTCGCCTTGTCGTCAGATGACTGAGAAACTCCTTTGCTCTGGTCGCTTGCATAAGAAGTGACGTCTCCTTGACCCTAAGGGGCGGAGTCAGTTGCGCTCACTGGGCGGGTTCTCTGGACTGTGTGAGAGAAAAAAAAAAGACATGTGAGAGAAAAAAAAAGACAAAGAAGTTAGCGGCAGCGCCCCCTCTCGGCTCAGGGTGGTAACCCGTACCTGGAGGGTTGACCCTCTGTTGCACATTCGTGACAACGTACATACATTTACAAGGTGACTGAACGGTAAATTCCATAGAAGCGTGCGCACGACAGGTTTTTAGCGTACACCTATTTTCACATTCAGATCCACACACAGACTTATAAATGAGGACCCAGGAGATGAATAATAAGAGGGTAAGACAATCATATTTTAAAAATTTTTATGACCAGTTTGTTTGGGTTAGCTAAACGGTGTTCCCCACACACGTGTGTAATGATGGGGCGTCTTTCCTAGGAGGAAACATGGCCGCTCCGCTCTCAGCTTGCACCGAAGAAGAGTAGCAAGGCAATGATCTGCTTTGTATGGGCTGAAGGTGTACCAGGGGGCCACAATCCTTGTCAGTTTGTCAGTATCACGATGCGGACTTGCTTGATGTTGTCATCAGTAATGGACGTAGATGGCCGTCCCGCACCTTCTTCATGCTTAACCCTTGTCCAATCATTTTTGATGTCTTGAGTTTAGTTTCCAAGTATAAGTAAACCCTTCTCACCCTTCAGATTTGTGTATGGACAAAGCTTACCTTGAAAGAATAGACGTTTTCCCCACCGATGACTCGCCGCAGTGTAATTCTGTCTTATGGTAAGCTGCCAATTGTCTTCTCATCTGTGTAGGTAAAATGTCTGGCCACACACACACTGACAATATGCTTGTGCAATAGGAGGCATAAGGTGCGTTCTGGGAAGGTGGGGATGGATGTTTCCAAATATATTGCATACATCGCCTCTGATCCTGAATTTTCTGCCAATGTTTGGCATCCGATTACCCACATCATCCGGTAAGTCTGTGTCCCCACCTAAGGACGGAACTGACTGCAGGTCCTTCTTCTGCTTTTTTCACCCCCTGTTCATTGTTAGTTGGTCATTTATTCGTCTTAGCATGACACGTTAGGTTGTTACCGTGATTAATGTTTAAATAAGTAGGAAGACTTTTTAATTAAGTATGGATTTAGTGCTGGGCTAGGGCCGACACGCGGGATCAGTTCATTACCTGAGGCAACAGTGTGATTGAGGTGGCATTTACAAACAGGAGTGTTTATTTATTTTACATTATAATACCATAATACAGAAAAAGAAAGGTGAAGTATGGACCATAAGTGTTACACACTGTCCACCTCAGCTGCTTAATTCACATATTTAATTTAGATTTATTATAGCCATACCACCTACACTTCAGAACAGCTCATCCACCTGCATCTAAGCCTGTTCAGGCCCGGCCAAGACTTGGATGAGAGACCAACCAGGAAAAGCTTGGGTTGCTGATGGATGAGGTGTTGTTGAGGCCAGCAGGCGGCGCTTATTCTGTGGTCTGAGTGTGGGGATCCCAACGCCCCAATCCAGCGACAAGGACACTGTGCTGTAAAAATGGAGCAGTAAGTGATGAGACATAAAAACGAGGATCCTGACTCTCTGTGGTTATAAAAGATCCCTGGGAATCTTTCAAATGGAGTAGGGTGTAACCCTGATGTTCTCGTCCATCCCGGATGTGTGGATCCCAATGCCCCAATGCAGTGACGGGGACATCAAAATGGCGCCGTCCCTTCGGATGAGACGTAAAACTGAGGTCTTGACTCAAAGATCCTTCGTAAAGAGTAGGGTGTATCTTGATGCCCAGGCTGAATTGCCCACCTCAGCCTAGTCATTCTGGCCTCCTAATCATCTCCTGTCTCTAATTGGCTATCTCCCTCTCTCACAACTCGGTGGTCATTAAAGATTCCTTGAATAGAACAGGGTGTACCCCGATGTTCTCATCCACTCTGGTCCCTTTCTCAATCCCTGTCTCTACTTAGCTAACTATCCCCCTCACCCCTTCACCAACTAAATTCAAATGTGTGGTGAGCATACTGGCTCAAGAAGACATACCACCTGCTCTTCAGAAGAGGTCATCCACCTGCAGCTAAGCCTGTTCAGGTCCCTGGCCAGTTCTTAGATGGCAGACCACCTAGGAATAGCTTGGGTTGCTGCTGGAAGAAGGTGTTGGTGAGGCCAGCAGGTGTGTGTGTGTGGATCCCAATGCCCCAGTGCAGTGACGAGGACACTGTGTTGTAAAAATGGAGCAGTAAGTGATGAGACATAAAAACGAGGATCCTGACTCTCTGTGGTTATAAAAGATCCCTGGGAATCTTTCAAATGGAGTAGGGTGTATCCCTGATGTTCTCGTCCATCCCGGATGTGTGGATCCCAATGCCCCAATGCAGTGACGGGGACATCAAAATGTCGCCGTCCCTTCGGATGAGACGTAAAACTGAGGTCTTGACTCAAAGATCCTTCATAAAGAGTAGGGTGTATCTTGATGCCCAGGCTAAATTTCCCACCTCAGCCTAGTCATTCTGGCCTCCTAATCATCTCCTGTCTCTAATTGGCTATCTCCCTCTCTCACAACTCGGTGGTCATTAAAGATTCCTTGAATAGAACAGGGTGTACCCCGATGTTCTCATCCACTCTGGTCCCTTTCTCAATCCCTGTCTCTACTTAGCTAAGTATCGAATGTGTGGTGAGCATACTGGCTCAAGAAGACATACCACCTGCTCTTCAGAAGAGGTCATCCACCTGCAGCTAAGCCTGTTCAGGTCCCTGGCCAGTTCTTAGATGGCAGACCACCTAGGAATAGCTTGGGTTGCTGCTGGAAGAAGGTGTTGGTGAGGCCAACAGGGGGTGCTTACCCTAAAGTGTGTGTGTGTGCATCCCAATGCCCCAGTGCAGTGACAAGGACACTGTGTTGTAAAAATGGTGCAATAAGTGATGAGACATAAAACTGAGGTCCTAACTCCCTGTGGTTATAAAAGATCACTGGCCATCATTTCAAAAGAGTTGAGTGTACCCCGATGTTCTCATTCACTCTGTTCCCCAAATCAATCTCTGTTTCTACTTGTCTAACTATCCCCCTCACCCCTACGCCACCTATATTCTAATGTGTGGGGCGCATACGGGCTCAAGAAGACATACTGTACCAGCTGCACTTCAGAAGGGGTCACCCACCTGCAGCTAAGCTTGTTCAGGCCCCAGACCAGGACTTGGATGAGAGGCCATCTATCAAAAGCTTGGGTTGCTGATGGATGAGGTGTTAGTGAGGCCAGCAGGGGGCGCTTACCCTGACGTCTGAATGTGGATCCTAATGCCCCAGTACAGTGATCAGGACACTCTCCTGTGAATATGTTACAGTAAAACTACAGTCCTGACTCTCGGTGGTCATTAAAGATCCCTGGCCATCTTTCGAAAAGAGTAGGGTGTATCCTGATGTTCTCATCCACTCTGACCCCCTAATCAGTCCCAGTCTCTGCTTAGTTAACTATCTATCTCACCCCTACACCACCTAATTTCTAATGTGTGGTGAGCATACTGGTTCAAGAAGCCATCCCACCTGCACTTCAGAAGGTGTCATCCACCTGCAGCTAAGCCTGTTCAGGCCCCTGACCAGGACTTGCAGTGGAGACCATCTGGGAAAAGCTTGGTTGCTGATGGTAGATGTGTTGGTGATGCCAGCAGGGGGCACTTACCCGTGGTCTGAATGTGAATCCCAATGCCCCAGTGGAGTGACTAGGACATTGTTCTGTAAAAAATGGAATCGTCCTTCCGATGAGACGTAAAACCGTCGACGTCACTCTCTGTGCTGATTAAAGATCCCTGGGTATCCTTTTTAAAGAGTAGGGTGTATCCCGATGTCCTGGGCTAAAGTGCCCAACATGACCTAGTCCAGGGGTGTCCATCCCTGGTCCTGGTGGGCCACAGTGGCTGCAGGTTTTCATTCTAACCCTTTTTCTAATCAGCAAGCAGTTTTAACTGCTAATGACCTCCTTTTCCCTTCATTCTAATAGCCCTGTTTTTAAGGATTCAGTCCTCTGAATTGATTTATTTCTTCATTAAATGGCAGCCAAACAGAAATGAGATGTGAAATGAGCTGAGAGATGACCAGCTAAATGGGAACGTCAAACACCAACCGATTTCACTCCAACCAGTTTCTGAATGAGAAGCCAATTCCTGCTGTTAATTAAAGCCGTTATTGAATATCAGGACTTGTTGCTGCTCTCATTCTACCACAACAGACTGTTTTTCTAAGACCACCATCAAGATGTTTTGGTGACCTGAGCAGAACCGACATGACCGAGACCTTCACCTTTTCTTTATTTTCAGGTTAGCTGGTCACGTGGCAGCTTGTTTTGTGTCTCATTATTGTTTGGCTGCTCATGAAGGAAAAAGAAACAACTATGGGGTCTGAGTCACGTCAATTAAAAACAAAGGCAAGACAAGTTAATTAGCAGCAAAAATGGCTCACTAATGAAGAAGATGGTCAGAATGAAAACCTGCAGCCACTGTGGCCCACCGGGACTGGAGTTGAACACCCCTGGCCTAGACATTCTGACCCCCTAATCATCCCCTATCTCTAATTGTCTATCTCTCTTTCTCACCACTTCACCACCTAACATCCATCCATCCATCCTCGAACCCGCTATATCCTAACTACAGGGTCACGGGGTTCTGCTGGAGCCAATCCCAGCCAACACAGGGCGCAAGGCAGGAAAAAAACCCCGGGCAGGGCACCAGCCCACCGCAGTCACCACCTAACAGCTCATGTACAATGAGCACACTGGCACAAAATGGCTGCCGTCACATCATCCAGGTGGGTGCAACACATTAATAGTGGCTCCCCACTCACAACGTAAATCACTTTGAGTAGTTAGAAAATGCTATATAAATGGAAAGAATTATTAATATCCATCCTGCTATATCCTAGCTACAGGGTCACGGGGGTCTGCTGGAGCCAATCCCAGGGCGCAAGGCAGGAACAAACCGCAGGCAGAGCGCCAACCCACCATAGGGGACTCCCACAAACACACTGGGAACAATTTAGAATCGCCAATACACCTAACCTGCATGTCATTGGACTGTGAGAGGAAACCCACGTAAACACGGGGAGAACATGTGAACCCAGGTCTTGTAACTGCGAGGCAGCAGTGCTACTCACTGTGACACCGTGCCACCCTATTATTACTATTATTATTATTAAACATTAAAGAAGAAGGGATTTCGTGGTGGCTGGGGCTCACAAAAGGCAGTTGTTATTGAGGAAAGCTGGTTGAGCCGCTTATCTAACAGGTATGGTAAGGTGGGCTCTATCGCTCATTAATCCTAATACTTAACTAAGAAATGTCAGAATCTGTTGAGCAAGGCGACTGCATCACAAGGGATGTGCAGAACCACAATCAAATTACGCTGTCCGACGCCATAAATCATCTTCTGTCCGCTGCTTTACTGTACGCGCATTTGCTGTTCCGCCAAATTGTAGTCTTTGACTTCAGTGTTCTCAAGAATGCAGACCAGCAGTTTAACCCTTCACCAGAGCTCAAAGACAAACTTTTGATGTGAAAGGAGAGCAGCGGCTAATGATAACTTTGGCCGGCCTATGAATCAGCCAACAATTAGAACATCTATAAGGAAGTCACCAGGTGTGTCCTTCACACTTGTGCTGTAAAGGCTAACATAAACAGCTGTGAACTTCTTAAGTGCGCGCCATTGTCTCTGAATCACTGGTGTTGTAAAGGGTTAAGAAGCCATAAAACAAAGAGTGACTAAAGAGAAGCACCAGGCTGTGACATTCACTGTTTGTGCAATATTAAATATAACAAATAAAAACTGAAATATTCTGCTTTGAATATTACCATTGTAATATTCACTGCCAATGTGACACAATGGTGCGGTGCTGGTGTTCCTGCCTGGTGTTAAAGAGCCCCGGGTTCACGTCTCAGAGGACTGGGTCTTCACTCTACACCCTCACTAATGAATTTCCCCTTGGGATTAATAAAGTTAATCTTATCTTATTTAAAGCTTGCTGAAGACAGGTGCTATATAAATAAAACGCATTATTATTTTTATTTGGCTCGGTGGCGCAATGGGTAGCACTGCTGCCTTGCAGTTAGTCGTTTCCCGGGTCCTCCCAGTGTGGACTTTGCATGTTCTCCCCGTGTCTGTGTTGGGTTTCCTCTCACAGTCCAAAAACATGCAGGTTAGGTGCATTGGCAATCTTAAATTGTGCTGGGTGTGTGTGCTCACCCTGCGGTGGGCTGGCGTCCTGCCCTGGGTTTGTTTCCTGCCTTGCGCCCTGTGTTGGCTGGGATTGGCTCCAGCAGACCCCCGTGACCCTGTAGTTAGGATATAGCGGGTTGGATAATGGATGGATGGATTATTATTATTAATGACCAGCTGTCACACGCAGGTCCGCCTGCGTAGGAGTGAAACAGGACAAACTTTAAAAATCAATATAATATAAAAGATATCGCTAGCTAAGCGAAGGTGAGGTATGCTCCAAAACGCAGAGGTAGGCCAACTCCCATATTCTGACATCACGTTTCTCCCACCCCTCGGCCTGCAGCCTCTGTCTAGGATTAGCGCGAATATATCGCCCCTGCAAGCGAACTATGATGCCTAGCGTGAAGACAAAAGTCGCAAAATCAACTGGAATGTTCAAGCAAATTCTAGAAAAAAACCCGATCTAAATCTGTTAGGTAGTTCTCTCGTTGGCTAGCTAAGCGGAGGCAAGGTACACGCCCACGAGGCTGGTGCATGAGTGAGGAAGTCGCGTATCCCCTCACATGCAGTGACTGCTTGACGTCTGCCATTCTTAGACGTCAGAAGGTGCTGAGGGTTCTTTTCTGGTGATGCTCTGCCAGGCCTCTCATGCAACCATCTTCAACTCCTGCTTGTTTTGGGTGGCTTGTCCCCTTAAGTTTGGATTGAAATCAGGTGACTGGATTGGCCATTCCAGAATTTTCCATTTCTTTTAGCTTTGATAAACTCCAGTGTCACCTCAGCAGTTTGTTTGGCTCGTTATCTTGTTGGAGGATGAAGTGCCATCCAGTGAGTTTGTTGCCATTTACTGGACTTGAGCAGATCAGATATTTCCTTAGAATTCATTGTGCTGTCAGCAGCTCCATCGTCAGTGAAGAGAAGTGTGCCAGGACCTGTGCCAGCCAAACATGCAAATTTGAATATCTAGAATCAGTGGTAGCCCAAGATGGAGTATTAGATGCAGAGATAACTCATAGAGTGCAGTGTGGATGAAACAGTTAGAAAAAGGTATCAGGAGGATTGTGTGATTGAAATATTAAGGTGAAAGTAAAAGGTCAGGTTTTTAACACCATGGTAAGACCAGCTGTGATGTGCGGACCTGAGACGGGGGCAGAAGAGGGGGCACCGCAGAAAAAGTTGAATGTGGTGGAAACGAGAATTACAAAGAAGGACTGAATAAGAAACAAAAGGAGGAAAGGAGGCTGAAGTGGTAGGGACGTGTGATGAGGAAAGTCAATCAATATGTGGGCAGCAGAGTGATGGGAGTGGAAGTCCAGGGGAAGAGAAAGCGAGGGAGGCCAAAGCGGAGGTCAATGGTTAAAGTAACAGAAGATCTCCCTGGTGAGGAGGTGCAGGGCCGAGCTGTTTGGAGAAGGCTGATCAGGCACATCGAACCCACACAGAAGTGAAAAAAGATGAAGAAGAAGGCGAAGAAGAAGAAGAAGATGAGATGTGCTCAGAGTTTCTTTTCTAGCTAAGATTCCTGCATTAATTACTACCTGTGGTGGGCGGCCGGAATCCTTACCCAGCTGGGACACCCAGAGTGTGGAAGGGCCGGAGGGAGAGAGTATTTTCAGGACAGGACAGTCACTCCCCTGGGCGGACAGAGGGCAGCCCCCCTTGGTTTCTAGCATGGCAGCTCAACCCTGTTGGAACCCGTGGCCACCACCAGGGGGGCACACGAACATTTCCATGCCCCAGAAGTGCAGCCGGAAGAAGCTTGTTGGACACCTGGAGTCCTTCTGGGTGCCCTATAAAGAGGGGGCCAGTCCCCCCCATTCGATGACCAGAGTCGGGAGGAAGAGGATGAAGCCTGATGAGGAGTGGAGGGTGAAGGGCTGGCAGCAAGAAGGGGATGGGTGTTGGTGTTTTGCCCTGTGCCTTGTGCTGTGGAGAGGCTCCCTGTCTGTAAATAAACTGTGTTGTCCTGCCTGTCTGCATCCGGGTTGGCTCCACATACCTAATCACGCAAAAAGACCACTGATTGGAGGAAACGGAGCCCCTAAATTAAACCCTGAATTAAATATAAAAAAAGGACACAGTCAAACCCCTGGAACAAACAGAGGGTGGTCTTCAGCAGTAAGGGACTTCTAGCGGACCACCGGGGAGACTGGCCAATCCCGACACGTCCACCTAGACCTTTTAGGTCGCCCTGCCCCCAAATCTTTATGTGTGTGTGTGTGTGAGTGTTAACCTGATTATTTGCTCACTCATACCTCTAAGCCGACTGTGTGTGTGCCATAATTTCTGAATGAAAGTTCATTTGGCATAGTAAGCAGCTTTTGTTTTGCAATAAATAACTTCAGTACGTTGGAATCGTGTCTTTCTGAATAATAGCCTCCTTGTATGTGACTCAATAAGTACATTTAATCTGAGAAAACAGCCTTATCCCCTGCTTGGGGTACACTTATGAAAGAGGAAACGTGAAATACAAAGAACAACATGCAGTGCACAATCCGTTTCTTACCCACTGATTCTCCTGTAAGATAAGCGTTTGGCTGCCCTCCGTGGTCCACGATTTCATTTACATAAAAAGCAGACACCAATAACCGTAGATATTCTGTACACTGAGACAATAATTATAGGCATTGGCTTGTCGATGCCAAAATACACGATGACGAAGAAGAAAATGATCTTCTGCACTGCCAAAATCTCAACCAAGGTCTTGCGCGTTAGTAATGCACATTTCCTCCCACCCAGCTAAACGTGCTCCGCGTGCGGACTGTAAGATTAAAGACTTTACACTTTTTTAAGATCAAAGACAAAGAAATGAGGGAAATTGCCGACTGCTTGTGGCTGCTAAGGTGGATGACTGGGGTTAATAAAAGGCATCCTCTGCACTAAGCATCGCTATTAGGAATTGTTTCGGATCCTTTGAAAAGCTGCTTTTGAAAATGTCCGCCACTTCAAATTGTAATTGTAATTGTTTCAAAATGAAACTGAAATTACCAAGAAATTGTGCATTTCGTAGAGGCGTACTTCTCAATAATGGACCATTCTGTAGTTTGCTTTTCTTTTAAAGAAAGGTCAGGTCGGGTCAGGTTAGTTTGGGGAGTATTGCACTGGTATAGCACATTACCGCACCCACCACATGACGAAACAGCTCAGGATCCCAGTTGGCAAAATTGGGTGTCGGGAGCGGGCACCTGAGCCAGTCAATGTTTTCATTTTATCAATCATTTTGGAAAAAAGTGTCGGTCAAATATATGTACATAAATAACAGTTACATTCTGAGACACTTTAAACGTATTAAAACTTTTGAAACTGTATAATTGAAAACATAACATGAGAGGGGCTGTTTAATTCATCATTAAATGGTATAATGATGCCTGGGTTGGCACGAAGCCTTCTGGAGCAATCCCTGCCCTAAATAACATAATCCAAATGATGTGACAAAGCACATGTTTTCCATAAGAGGGGCAGGAAAGGGGCCATGACCTAAACTGCCAGCGAGCAGAGGGAGGGCAAAGGTTCATTGTGAAGCCAAGACTGTGGGCATGGAGTCTGTTTATTCTTCTCAGTTCTTGTGGCCTGTGGTCAGTAGGCGTCCATCTTCAGGGAGGAATGGGATTGGGCATCATTTAGCCCTAAACCTTGAGATGTTTGACTGTGTGGCGGATGGCCGGCAGCTCATCCCGGCCGGGACGTCCCACAGATGGAAGGGTGGGGGAAGGCAGCTCTTCCGGGACACTGTCTCCCCCACAACGCTAGATGGCAGC
Organism: Polypterus bichir lapradei; assembly: GCA_026402145.1. Taxonomy (NCBI): domain Eukaryota; kingdom Metazoa; phylum Chordata; class Cladistia; order Polypteriformes; family Polypteridae; genus Polypterus; species Polypterus bichir. The sequence goes on along the minus strand of JANRMT010061414.1, from coordinate 6,489,048 downwards.
TACCCTGGAGTGCAGCGGTGCCCCGGATTCCCGCAGGGCATCCTGGGACTTGGAGTCCGGTTTCTCAGTCCTGTTTGGTACCATGTGTGCTGCCAGGGGGAACTGTAGAAGGACTTTGGGAATCATGCTTCCCTTGCACCCCGGAAGTACTAGGAAGTCTTGAGGATGGAAGCCCCACAGTACTTCCGGGCTGATTAAAGAATAGGGATTCTCCATCTGACCCGGAAGTGCTGACAAGTCACATGGAAGGAAGAACAGAAGCACTTCTGTGTCGGGCACTATATAAAGGAATGTTGGAGACCCAGCAAGCGCCAGAGTCGGGAGAAGGAAGACGCTATCTATCTATCTATCTATCTATCTATCTATCTATCTATCTATCTATCTATCTATCTATCTATCTATCTATCTATCTATTCCTGCCAGCTACGCTATCTATCTATCTATCTAATCCTGCCAACTATGCTATCTATCTAATCCTGCCAACTATGATATCTATCTATCTATCTATCTATCTATCTATCTAT
>JANRMT010061414.1:6475997-6488514 GCA_026402145.1 Polypterus bichir lapradei | reverse complement strand
TATCTATCTATCTATCTATCTATCTATCTATCTATTATTGTGTCTTTATTACTTTGAAAAATTAAAAGAAAATTCAATTCATGTAAAGGGCACACTGGGGGAAGATGCTTGGAGGTGAAGCCCCACATGTTGGGTAAGGGTGGACGTAATAGCTGATCCTTTGTTATTATTATTATTATTTATTATTATTATTATTATTATTTTAAAGGGTCTTTTCAATGCAGGATTGTTATATTCATGTGATTTCTGACAGGACACCATTTCACCAAGCGTACTTTCATTTTCAGTTAACATGTAAGGCACATTTCCTCTGTGACTCCCAAATCCAAACAGATAAGGCTTGAGTTATCTCTAATCTCATTTCCATCACTTTGTTAAACAGTAATCGACTTTTAAACATGAAAGGGACAAAGCTAAACAAAGTTTCAAACAAAATAAAAAAAAAACATAAGCCTAAGTAAACCCAGCAGTTTCTCTGTAAATACTCGAGGGCTAAGCTGGGCCTTTGTAGATTTCTACAGCATACAATCCCATACACAAATGGTCGCTGCACCCACCCTAAACACAACGAACATCCTGGGATTTAAATATTTACCGGATGCATCTTGGCATGCTTTCATAATTGCCCCAAATCCAAAAGACTAAATAATTGGGCCTCTCCTGCCCAAATTGTTTAGATATTCCAATTGATTTTTGAGCGAACGCAGTGTCTTCTGTGTTACATGAGTTTAGTGTGCGTGTGTGCAGTTAGGTGAGGGCATATTAAAAAAATACACCACCGTAATACTCCCAGAGTGGGCTCAGTCACCATGCAGTTATCACATTTTCATTTCTCCTTATAGCATGTGACAGACAGACCACCACACTAAACACTCACCCAGTGTTAAACAGATATAAAAGAGTATTACTGTATTGTCCACCAAATAATTGTCACTGTCCTCTTATTCTCTCTGACACAACATGTCAATGAATGTCCTCCTCAAAAACCGGTAACACTATACACTCACACCAGAGACAAGGAAGGATAAAAGAGATGGAGAAAACAATGGGTAACAGAGCAATCTGAAGCCCACCTACTCCATTTCGGAGAGCGGTTAGGCAGGTTCGATTCCAGAAGCATGGTGTGGTGATCGAAGTGTTTTCAGCCTGATACTGTGGATCTGGTGTTGTAAGTCGTCTCACTGTGTAATAAAAGCTCTGTGTGTGTCTGGTCTCTCAGTGCAATCGGATTGGACAGTTTGGCTTTGGTGCGATTGGTCAGTTTGACGAGAGAGGAAGTGAGAGTGTGAGACGCACGTGGAGGAGAAAAGGAGGAGACACGACTAGGATAAAACCAGACAAGAGGCCGGAAGTTAAATGGAGGAGCATGCTTTATGGGAACGCTCTTGAGAGACGGAGCATCGTGGAAGTGGCATTCACAAGTCAAGTCAAGTCAAGTTGGGGAGCATGCATTGCTACAGCGCGTTGCCACACCCACTACACGATGAAACAACTCGGGATCCCGGTTAGCAACCCCCCAGGCAGACACGCAGTCCAGTCCTACCCTTCCGGAAATGACCCTCTACCTGCCGCAGCCACCCCTTGGCCTGGTCCAGCCACTCGGGTCCCCAACAATGAGGATCTTACGAGCTGGATCACATTTGGGGAAACGTGCCACATGGCCGTAGTGCCGTAACTGATGTGGCACCTCTGATGACGTCACTTTCCGGTTCCAGCACCTCTGATGACGTCACTTCCAGCTCCGGCACGTCTGATAATGTCACTTCCGGCACCTCTGATGACATCACTTTCCGGTTCTGGCACCTCTGATGACGTCACTTCCGGCTCCAGTACCTCCGATGACGTCACTTCCAGCACCTCTGATAATGTTACTTTCCGGCCCCTCTGATGACGTCACTTTCCAGTTCCAGTACCTCTGATGACGTCACTTCCGGCTCCAGCACCTCTGATAATGTCACTTTCCGGTTCCAGCACCTCTGATGACGTCACTTCTGGCTCTGGCACCTCTGATAATGTCACTTTCCGGCACCTCTGATGACGTTACTTTCCGGTTCCAGCGCCTCTGACGATGTCACTTCCGGCTCCAGCACCTCTGATAATGTCACTTTCTGGTTCCAGCACCTCTGATGACATCACTTTCCGGTTCCGGCACCTCTGATGACATCACTACTGGCTCTGGCACCTCTGATAATGTCACTTTCGGCACCTCTGAAGACGTCACTTTCCGGTTCCGGCACCTCTGATGATGACACTTTCAGCACCTCTGATGATGTCACTTCTGGCACCTCTGATGACGTCACTTCCGGCTCTGGCACCTCTGATGATGTCACTTCCGGCTCAGGGACCTCCAATGACATCACTTCCGGTTCCAGGACCTCTGATGATGTCACTTCTGGCTCCGACATAGATGACATCATTTCCTTCCCCAGCCCTTAAAACCACCATCTTACCTCCAAGTATTCAGTTCTGTTTTGGTCTTGTGAACATTTCTGTTCAATGATTTCAAACTTTCACAATCGGGATATAATATACGGGTGGCTGCCCCAAACCTTTATAATGTCTGGAGATTCATTCTTCTCACAAGATACAATCAGTTACATTCTTTTTATTTTTCCAATTGCAGGGCAGGCAGATGAGGTGATTTTCTCATGGTCACATGGTGTCAGCGGTGGGATTTCAACCCGCAACCTCTGGGTTTGAAGTCCAAACTCTTCACCACTATGCCTGCCCGTTCTTCTCGAATGAGTCTGATCTGTTTGGAGCACGGCAATATAAATTGGAGAAACTCCAAAGCAAGGATTACAGTTTTGCAATCGTAGTAAAGGTGACAGTAAACACCCGCCCATACATTTCACCGTATGTTACTAAGCACACTGCAAATACAGACGACCCCCGAAATTCGCGAGGGGTTGCGTTCCTAGAGCACCCGTGAACTGTGAAAAACCACGTATTTTGCATGTGGTCAAAAAAATGCCTTTTTTCTAGTTTAAACCATAGGTTCCCATCCTTTTTTGAGTTAGAGACCCCTTTTTCAAAGAGTGGTTCGATGGCGCCCCCCTTGGGTGAACTATACTATACTATACATTGAAAAACAAGGACAGATTTTTTAATAGACTAGGGGGCTTCGCCCCCTACTCGCTTTGCTTGCCAACCCCCGTGTTTGGTTTTCTGGATACACACTTTTAAGATTTTTTTTTTCTTTGAATTGTTGCTATTTCATTAGTTTCACTTTTATTTCAGAACTTCTGTTAAAACAATATTTGGAATCTTTGGAGTCCCAATATGCTGACTCTTTAAAATGAGCTCCGTGAGACGTGTGTTTAATGACTTTATACCATAATTCAGGACAGGTTTCTCTGCTTGGAATTTTAGCAAAGATAAAACGATCTTCATCATCAGCAGTTCATCATTTTTTTTGCAAAGTAACCAATAAATGCATGTGAGGTAAACCCCGTTTTTGAAATTCTCTTGACTTAAACTTCCAAGTCTTACAATATTTCCATACTTTTGACATATCCGTATACGTGTCCGTATATTCGATCTCTATTTGCCTATTTGTTATTTCTCCGAGTAATAATTTCTCTTTCTTTGCGCTAATGTGATCTTTCCTTTCTTTGTTTTGACACTCTCGTAGTTTTCTTCTTTCATATTCTGTATCTCGCTCTGCGTGTGTTTCTACGAGTCTTTTGAATTCCATTTTTCATTTTCTCTAACCTGCTCTGCATGTGTTTGGCCCCCTTGTTTTTTAACCTCTTTATGACATTTTACTTTGTTTTCTACTCTTTGTCTTTTATTTCTGACCTCGCTTTGTCCTGCTTTATTTTCATTGACACCTGGTCTGTGGTGATTATTTTCCCTTTTTTCGAGTAATAATTTCCATTTGTTTGCACTCCTGCGGTCTTTACTTTCTTTTTTTTATACTTTCTAATTTTCCTACTTTCATATTCTTTAACTTTCTCTGCATTTGTATTGCACCATTTTTTTTTTTGAGCCTTTTGAATTCCACTGCTTTCATAATCTTTGAAATGAGATGTGTATAGCGCCAACGTTTGTGAATGTCTTTATGAAGTTCTACTTTGTCTTTTAATTCCACTTGCTCCGGGCTGATAATTACTTTCCTTATTTTCTGAATTTTCTTAGATTATTCTAATTTTTTTTTTGTTCGTTTTTCTCTCCAACGCTTTTGAGTCTCTTTTCTCCGCTATGCTTTCTTCTTCGCTTAGTCATCGACGTTTCATTTATAATGTATTGTCCTTATGCGCTTTATATGCGCTAAGAGCCCTGGATCTGTGTGTGCTCAAATCCTTACACTCACACGACTGAGTGTTTTGCTGCCCGTGCGTTTATTTATTTGTAAGTAGGGTGTGTCTTGCTAGAATCTCATGTTCTACGTCCCCGCGAGACGGTCCTGGGTCAATCTCTTGGCATAAAGTCAAATGTTTAAGGTCCCCGCGAGACGCTCCATGGCCAATCTCTTTCATCTCGCGGGTCTTTTAAGTGTCTTCCGTGATCTTAACGTGAAGATTACATCTCGTCTCCCGTCTTTCTCTCCCAGGATTTTTTTTTTATAATAGAGAAATTTTATTAGAAGATATTAACAATATTGGGTGGCACGGTGGCGCAGTGGGTAGCGCTGCTGCCTTGCAGTTAGGAGACCCAGGTTCGCTTCACGTGGAGTTTGCATGTTCTCCCCGTGTCTGCGTGTGTTTTCTCCCACAGTCCAAAGAAATGCAGGTTAGGTGCATTGGCGATCCTAAATTGTCCCTAGTGTGTGCTTGGTAGGTGTGTGTGTGTGTGTGTGTATGTGCCCTGCGGTGGGTTGGCGCCCTGCCTGGGGTTTGTTTCCTGCCTTGTGCCCTGTGCTGGCTGGGATTGGCTCCAGCAGACCCCCATGACCCTGTAGTTAGGAAATAGCGAGTTGGATGATGGATGGATGGATATTAACAATATTGGTGTATTGCTCAAAGTATGATTAAAAAAATATATATTATTAAGAAATGAATATAATATTATTAGTGGGAGGGCAAATAAAATCTGCAGGGGGTCTGAGGACACGAGACCACCCAGCCCCCCTCACATAAATGACCACACAATCAGTCCTCATGGTATTCAGGGCTCTCATGGAAGAACTTGATGATGACGGTGTGTGTGTGTGCGCCCTGCGGTGGGTCGGCGCCATGCCCAGGGTTTGTTTCCTGCATTGCACCCTGTGTTGGCTGGGATTGGCTCCAGCAGACCCCCATGACCCTGTAGTTAGGATATAGCGGGTTGGATGATGGATGGATGGATGGATATTAACAATATTGGTGTATTACTCAAAGTATGATTAAAAAAAATATATATTATTAAGAAATGAATATAATATTATTAGTGAGAGGGCTGACACTAATTTTTCAATGTTTGGTGCCATTTTTGTCATCAGCAATCTTATATTACCGCATTCCACTATTGACAATCTGTGTCTTTTCTTTGTTAATAGATTGTTAGTAGATTGTAGATTGTGCTAAATCCTCTTTCAGCTAAATATGATGATGGGAGACTTGTAGATCGTCTAATTCGTGATGCCATCAGGGAAAAGTAGTGTTTCTTCCCAATGAAGAGGCCTATCCGCAAGAGTTAAAAGATTTTTTGTTTGGTGAAAGTGAAATCCACATACGTGAGCGGCAGAGACACGAAATTGCTGGCATGTAGCGCAGGTATCGGTGTTGGCGAGCAAAGCGAGCATGGGGCAAAGCCCCCTAGTTTTTAATAAGTTTTCCTTTGAATGTTATCTGTGGGTACCACACCATAATTTTAGGTTTACACTTGCTCTGAAGGAATCTGGTATTGATAAAAAACTTCTCACGTATTTATAGTAATGTTCAATGAACCTGTCAATACATGAATAGATTTGATCCTCTACAAGTGCTTTAATCTTGTAAAGACTTCCGTGAATCTGAGGATGCATGACTTGTGCAAAGTTAAAGTAAATATATTGTACCGATACCTACTCTTTAATACGGACGGGTCTTTCTTAATGGACATTTAGAATGATTGGTTGAAACATGCGCTCGATGATTTTTAGTATTAATCAAAGTTATTGCCCAAGGGGGCAGCGGCTGGTCCTCAATGCCCCCTTGATATGTCTTGGACCAGAAATGCCCCCTTAGATTTCTTCAGTGCCCACCGGTGGGCAGCACCACCCCCATTGGGAACCTTAGGTTTAAACCCTAAATTTGCCCCCAAAACACTTTAATGTCATTTCAAACTCAGCTTAATACATTACTCTAAAGAAAAAAAAAATTAGGGTTAGGGTTAGGGTAAAGGTAAACCGTTTACTGTACAACAACAGCAATATTTATTTCTGTTGCACATTTTCAAACAAATGATGAGCTCAAAGTGCTTTACAGGCTGAAGAAAGAGAAAAAGACAAAATAAATTAGAAAACAGAATTCAGAAAGACTGATTACTCTTTCAGGGCTGATGTCAACTTTTGCCAAAATTCATGGGTAGAGGGTTCAGCTGTAAACTGCAACAGAACTCGCCCTTACATTTTAGTTCGAAGGAAAGTTACATAGCTTTGTTGATTTGACCTCGATTCCAAATGCGTGCATGAGTAGCGAAGAGCAAACAACCTCCAAAATGGCACCGACATCTGGCGAGAGACCAAAGCGAATGTACAAAGCATGGTCGTTTTACGTAATTTCGTGGAATAGGACTCTGACTTGTCAGACTCCGAGTTTGATGCAAGTGATGGATATCAGAAAACGAAAGTGAGGTACTGGCATCATCTGATCGGTCCCCAGCTGATCGTGGTGCTGAATACTTTCTTGTAGCTGGTGCACCTACAGCAACGCTCGCCTGGGAGGACCACCACTTATGATGACAGGAGGTACAAACCATATTGCGTCACACTGCGAACGGCACAGCCACCCACCCACCTTCTGTGCGAAGACAGCCAGGCAGCCAGCCCACCATGCATTCCTGCTGAACCCTGTGCAGACACTGCCACCGGAGATGCCAAATGTGCACCAACAGCAGCCACGGCACATAGCAACAGACGTTTTGTGTGGATTTATGTGTGAAAGCATTGCTTTGTGTGCTTTTCAGAAAAATTGAGTTTTCTGGAAAAAATATTCAGCCCTTAAAGAGTTAACATGGAATAAAAGTAAGGTCCGATGGCCAGGGAGAACAGAAAAAACAAAAAAAAAAACAGCTGGAGAAAAAAAAATAAAATCTGCAGGGGGTCCGAGGACACGAGACCACCCAGCCCCCCTCACATAAATAACCACACAATCAGTCCTCATGGTATTCAGGGCTCTCATGGAAGAACTTGATGATGACGATCATGTGGACTTCTGGCCTTTAATCCATCAGTGTAGGGACATCACGGTGCTTTGGTCAGGTGGTGGTGACGCAGATCAGCACCACAGAAAACCCGAAAAAGAACAGAAGATAAAGTAGAGGTTAGGACAGAGAGCGGAGCCACCATGAATAGTAATGATAATTAATTGAATATACAGAGCATCAGGATTAAACTAAGATGAAGCTACGATAAAGGCAGGTAGCTGTTTTCTTTCCAGAAAGTGCATTTCGGAATATAAATGGTTGGACCAACAGGTATGTAGTAAGTATGTAAGCAGTGTGACGGCCGATCTTAGAAAGCTAATGTTTAATGTTAAATGCATTTAGTGTTTGCTTTGCATGCTTTTTAGAAAACTGAGTTTTTGGGGAAAAATATTCAGACCAGGGAGAAAATGAAAAAAATAATTAGCCCTGAAAGAGTTAAAACAACAGAGGTTGCACAAAGTGTTGTACAAAAAAGTATTAAAATAAACACAATACAAACAATCATGCAAAAGCAGATTAATAAAACAACCAATTGTAACATCCACCACAATCCCATCATACAGAGTGAAAGACAGAAGAAAACAAGGAGGTCTTAAGCCAACTTTTAAAAAGATGAAGAGCTGATGTGCAGAGGCAAGTCATTCCAAAGCCGTGGAGCAACAACTGAAAAAGCTCTGTCTCCCCTCGACTTCAGGCGAGATCTTGGCACAGTCACCCAGATGACCTCAGTTGTCTTGGTGGCAGATAGCGGTGAAGGAGGTCACAGATATATTTTGGAGCGAGACCATGCAAGGCTTTAAAAACAAACAGCAAGAATGCTCCAGGTGCTTGATTGACGAGTCCCAGCTGCACTTCCGGGTGTGGCGAAAACAGTGCCCACAAGGGCCCAGCAGTTCCCGTTGCAGCACCCCGTGGTGGCGCCTGCCGAACCCAACAGGGCTGCACCAAACTCCACCTCCCATGAAGCCCTGCGGTAGTCCGAGGCACCACTGCAACCCAGGGAGGCTGCCCCTGGCGTTTTCTAGCGTCCAGGGGGAGGTTTTGAGGAGGTCCCATGCTTGCTCCCCCGGAAGGGGTGTCGCCCCGGCCGCCTACCACAGTATCTAAATATATACTTTACTTTATCCAAGGTGGCTGACAACATTTGAGATCTAACTGGTTACATTGTGTTTGGAGCACAGGCAGGTGAAGTGACTTGCTCCAGGTGACAGGTGTCAGCAGTGGGATTGGAACCCACAAGACAAAGGCTTGAAGGCCAAAGTCTCAACCGCTGTGCCACACATGGCCTGCCTTTTTGTCCAGAATAAGTCTCATCTAATATGGGAGCACAGCAGAATAATTTAAAGCAGCTAATAGAATTATTCAGAAACGAGGTCAATAGTTTTGAAATCATAGTAAAGTGTTTTATTACCATAAATTTCTCCACACACTACTGAGCACACGATGCAGTCAGTCCATGGTGTGTGGGTGTGTGTGTGTCCTGTGGTGGGCTGGCGCCCTGCCTGGGGTTTATTCCTGCCTTGTGCCCTGTGTTGGCTGGGATTGGCTCCAGCAGACCCCCGTGACCAAATACTTTCAAGTTACAAAAAAATGTCAAGATAAAGTCATCCATTAAAACTTACTGGGGTCCCCACCACCAACCCAGGCATACAGCGGGGTGCCACGTTGAGCGTCAATCCCCTTTTCTCCCGTCGCCCTCCCTTGGCCTCATGATAAGTCACTCCTACTCCAAGTGCGCTCAGCAGCCCCTTGAGCGCCGGCCACATACTCCCCTCGGACCCACACTCCCGACAGCCTGCCTCCTCTCCTTAACAGCACCTGCTTCATCACGATCCTGCCATTTCATTTTCCATTCTCTTTTCGTCCTTAATCTTCTTCATTTTTTTTCTCCATTGTTTCCTGCTCAGGTTCCCCTCAGAGCGTTGAATGAGGAAACTGGCTGAAGCACACACGTGTGCATGTGAATGAATAGTCGGCCAGTTCCTCCATTAACACCCACTTGTGCATGCTACCCCATGCCCTTATGCCCACCTGGCACTGGAACAAACTACTTTTAATTATTTAAAACTACAAACCGCCAAGGACCCCAGATGCGTCTTATTACAGTGTTTTTACCACTGCTGTCTTCCTATTTCTATTGCTCATTAATGTTATTTAAAGTTCAGTAAATGTATGATCCACCCATCTATCCATCCATCCATCTTCTATACGTACTTATCCAGAGCAGGGTCGTGGGAAAGTTGTATCCCCTCCCAGCATGCATCGGACACAGAACAGGAATAATCCCTGGATGGCAACACCAGTCCATCACAGGGTGAACACAAAGCCACACACAAACACCTCAGGGATCAATTTGGCATCGCCAGTCCACCAAAGCTGCATGTCTTGGGACTGTGGGAGGAAACTGGAACACCCAAAAGGAAAACCATGTGGACTATGAGGGACGCCCGACCGGGACGCCCAAGAAATGGAAGGATGGGGAAAGACAGCTTCTTCAGGGCACTGCCACCCCCAGAACGCTAGATGGCAGCTCCTCTGTATTGCAGTGGTGCCCCGGGCATCATGGGACTTGGAGTTCTATATCTCAGCCCTGTTGGGTACCATGAGTGCCGTCAAGGGGGTGATGTGAAAAATGGAGGAGCCATACAGTATGAGGTTTCCGCCTGGCCTGGAAGTGCTTGCAGATCAAGGGGGGCCGGGAAGAACAGAAGCACTTCCGGGTGGGCCAATATAAAAGGACTTGCCAGCCACACAAGGACGAGCCAGAGTTGGGAGGTGGAGGACGAAGCTTCATGGGAAGAGCAGAGTAGGCCAAATCCAGAAAAGAATGAAAGAAGAGTCTTGTACTTGTATTGCACTTGTGGCGGTGGTGGTGGGAAACGCTTTGTGAAGAGTTTTCCTCACAATAAAAAGGCTCTGTTGTGCTTTAACTTGTGCCCTGTGTCTGTTGTGTTGGGTTGGGCGAACTGGAGCGCCCCCTAGTGTCCATAGGACATTGGGAGACCGTGCAAATTTCACACACGGACCACTAAAAGATACTAACCTCACTCTGCTTACTGCAAGACAGCAGTGCTACCAAGCACCCCCGTGAAGAACACAGCGCACCCAAATGTCCCGTAGACTCATTGAACGATTCCGAATGTAAACTGAAGCCCTGCAAGTTAATTAAAAAGGAAAGAAAAGGCCATTATGTTGTAGGTATGCATTTTGAAAACCTCAAAGACCAACCCAGCATTATTTTAATGGACGAGTTCACACCAGCTGACAGACCTGATCTACTGGTACACAGGCACTTGTTAATGACCCCTCTTTCCAGGTGAAATAGTGATTGATGGTGCTTAATGGCACACAACTTTGATGCGCAGTCACATTAACTGTGCGTAATTCTGGCCTCATATCTCTAAAGGACTAAAATCAGTGAAGCGCGTCAAACAAGTTAATAATGGTCTTACCAGCAAATATTTTCTGCGTTCTGGGATTCTACCGAAAGCCGCAGCCTTTTAATTATCCGGTGCAGGTTAACTCCCATCCATTCTCCTGTCTGGTTAGGCCACCTAACTTGGTAGCAACACAAAAACAGGACCATCAAGCTAATGGGACATCTAGAGATCGCATCAGAATTGTGAGGAGAGCAAGCTAATCCATCCCGTTCACCTCGAGTGTTTCCTTGGGCATCCACTAGTTTGTAGAAAATGTCTGCTGGACCATGAAACAATCTGCCAGAACGTTTTATGAATGGTATAAATTCACATCACCGGTCTGTGAAAGCCCGGCGTGTAGGGTCGTCGGCCCATGTAAGGGGAATCGATCAAAACTCCTTCCCTCCCACACCCTGGAAGTATGATCAATCGATCGTAATTAACCAAGCAGTTTGAAATTCCAAGGGGGGGTAACAAGTTTGATCAATCGGTCGACATTAAACAAGCAGCTCGAAACACTAAAAGTGGATATACCCGGTCGATAAACTGTTTGATCTTTTTGAAACCAGTCACCTTTCCAAAAGGAGTATGGAACCCTTGGTGTAAAACAATTTCAAGTCAAGATGTGACGGTCCGGAAAGTCCTACTCTCCACCCCACTCCTTGGTAGATTATTCCATGTTTGTAATCTTCTGTCGCACCAGAAGTGACATGACGGCCCGTCCCAGGACTCATCCTCTGTTCTATGGGGACGAGAGAAGAAGTGGTTATTGATCACTTCCACCCCTGCGCTGTGGTCGACTGACTTGCTTGGGAGACAACTTTAGGGATTGATGACTTGCAATTCCACCTCCTTATGCCTCTTCTCTTCTTCCTTCTATACAACTAGAGAATTGCGGGCTGACGACACATGACGCCACTTTTGGTTTCTGGGTGCCTGATCCCGCCTCCTTTCTACCTCAGCACCATCGTACCAGAGTCTGGTCAGAGACTCCTGTCTCTAGAAATGTATTTTGTTGCAAAAGCTTATATTGCTAAGGGCCATAATGTACAGGGATCACCTTTCGGTGCCCCAACCTTTTAACTTTGTCTGTGGTCTCTGATTATATTATATTATATTATATTATATTATATTATTATATTATATGACGTTAATCTGCATCCTGCCCTGCAAGCAGGTCCTCCAACTTGCAGGTAAAACTTGGGGTTTGTTGGCAGGATTGGCACTCCAGCCACCTTAAAAAACCTCACACTGTTTCAGTGGGGTGCTGCGGTGTCACTATGCTGCACTCGGTCTCGATTCAGGTGGTTTGTTATATGTGGGTGCGACAACACTCAGTAATGCATGTTCCCAACCTATCTATATTATATTATATTATATTATATTATATTATATTATCCATTCATCCATCCATCCATTATCCAACCCATTATATCCTAACTACAGGGTCATGGGGGTTTGCTGGAGCCAATCCCAGCCAACACAGGGTGCAAGGCAGGAAACAAACCCTGAGCAGGGTGCCAGCCCACCGCAGGGCACACACACCCACACACCAAGCACACACTAGGGACAATTTAGGATTGCCAATGCACCTAAACTGAATGTCTTTGAACTGTGGGAGGAAACCCACACAGACACGGGGAGAACATGCAAACTAACTGCGAGGCAGCAGCGCTACCCACTGTGCCACCGTGCTGCCCTATATTATATTATATTATATTATATTATATTATATTATATTATATTATATTATATTATATTATATTATA
>JANRMT010061414.1:6456617-6469248 GCA_026402145.1 Polypterus bichir lapradei | reverse complement strand
TATTATATATATAGATGTTATTAAATTCCTGAGCTAATCAATCAAAGTATTATTATCACCATTAGTTGGTGGAAATACAGCAGATCTGTTGAGTAAAAAAATAACCTGCTCCTTTAATTATTATTATTAATTTGTCATGCAGGTTATATACTGTACTATATGAATGGGTGGCTATTCTGGCTTGTGCGTATCTTATGTCATTATATTGATAAAGATGCCATATGATACACCTGGACACTTTGATCGGTTTGAAATAAGAAAACAGATTGAAAGAAGCTTCCATGTTTTGCGTGCATTGCTCGAGTACACTGCATGCGACAGATGATTTCATCAAAAGCATTAAGTATCATTTAGGATTATTAAATAGCACTTGTTTAATGTCTGAAATCCTGTCTAGGATGTGGAGATTATTTTTCTTAGTATGTCACAGAGAGATGTCACACTCCCACTGTGAGTTCCTTAAAGTCCCAGTAGGCCTTACCTACCTGAGCCATTTCGGAAAGCCCACTCCACCCCTCTGGATGAACAGGTGTTTGGCATTGCATAACATCAAAGGGTCTGCAGAGGGGATCCTTGCAAGGTGATTTGTCGAACCTATTGTTAGACATTGTCATTACAGACACCAAAGGGTCATCAATAAGGAGGAGAAAAGGCACTCAAGGATTGATGGGAATTCTTCATGAGCTTGAAAAACCACAAAACCTGATCCACCAGTCAGTCCATCCCTGCCTCTCTTTACATCATCTATCTATCTATCTTATAGTGCCTTTCATATCTATCTATCTATCTATCTATCTATCTATCTATCTATCTATCTATTGTGATATTTGGGCTTTATAGAGCCCGATCCGGCACAGACTTACACAGAGGCACGTGTCAAAGTAACAGAAACCTTTTATTTTTCTTCAGCCGTGGGGGCACGCCTTCCCCGTGTCCCACAGGCTTAACACAGTCCCAAACACAAATAAGTCACAGACCACACTCTTTCTCTGGCACCACCAACACTCCTTCCAGGTAACCTCATCCTCTTCCTCCCGATTCTGGCCCTGAGTGGTGGTTGCTGGTTCCTTTTATGGCCCTCCTGGAAGTGCTCCCGGTGCTTGCTCACCTGTTGCCAATTGCACTCCCAGGTGGGGCTGAAGATTAGTCCAGCTGAGCTCCGTGATCCATGCCGTGCCCCCTGGCGGCCACCGCAGACCCCCACAGGGTTGTGGAGAACTCCGTCTCCCAGGGAACCCTGCGGGAGACTGATGCACCATCGTCCACCAGAGGGGCTGCCACCAAGCATCCAGGTACTGAGGAGCCCATGGCTGCTGCCCTGGAACATAAGCAGAAGGGGCGTCCCGGCCGGGCATGGGACCCGGCCGCCCGCCACACTATCTATCTATCTATCTATCTATCTATTTGGGACATGCAGTGGAGGATTCTACATGTAGCAGTTGCCACCAATTCATTCTTAAAAACCATTGGCGCTAGCGCAACAGATCAGTGCCCATTTCGCCTTCAGAAAGAAACAGTTTATCATTTATTTCTGTATTGTACCAGATTACAACTACTGCTGCATTTCCTTGCTTTATTGCTGATGGATTTGGGAATTGTATTTAACAAACTCATTTATATTTTTGGAATGTCTATGTCAAGAATTTGTAAATTTGTAAGAATTTGCAATTTTTTGTTAGGCCAGGCCATGATGGCAATTTTAAAAATAAGAAGAAATAGAGATAAAGATCTAAAAACCACTGATGCACTGTTAATGTTTAAGGTCCTCCTTCAAAGGAGATTAAAGATTGAATTTGCATATTTTAAACTAATTAATCAATTAGATATATTTAGATATTTAGATCAATTAGATATCTGGGCTGTAAATGATGTTTTATGTTCCATGGAAAGTGAATGTCTGGTACTAAAGTATGAGTAGGAAAACTTTGTTATTTAATGTTGTTGAATTTTGGCTGTTAATTTGACCGCAATTGTGTTATAATTGTTATTAAAGGTCTATTAAAAATTAAATTATCTATCTATCTATCTATCTATCTATCTATTATATAGTGCCTTTCATATCTATCTATCTATCTATCTATCTATTATATAGTGCCTTTCATATCTATCTATCTATCTACTGTATCTATTATATAGTGCCTTTCATATCTATCTATCTATCTATCTATTATATAAAGCCTTTCATATCTATCTATCTATCTATCTATCTATCTATCTATCTATCTATCTATCTATCTATTATATAGTGCCTTTCATATATATCTATCTATCTATCTATCTATTATATAGTGCCTTTCATATCTATCTATCTATCTATCTATCTATCTATCTATCTACTGTATCTATTATATAGTGCCTTTCATATCTATCTATCTATCTATCTATCTATCTATTATATAGTGCCTTTCATATCTATCTATCTATCTATCTATTATATAAAGCCTTTCATATCTATCTATCTATCTATCTATTTATCTATCTATCTATTATATAGTGCCTTTCATATCTATCTATCTATCTATCTATCTATTATATAGTGCCTTTCATATCTATCTATCTATCTATCTAATATAGAAATGATATAATGATAATTTAATAATTGATATATTTTAATACATTCAGAATATTTAATAATTTAAATTTAAATATATTTAATTAATATATTAATAATATGATGTATAGATATATTAAAGCAAAAAACAAAATAAAAGGTAAGTGAAGTCGTATACGTTTCGGGTCAGTAGCCTTTGCCTGCCAAATTCTCTTTGTCTTGTTATTTGTCCCCGAAATGGCCCAAATGCAATGTTTTATTATGGCGTAAAACAAGCACATCAATGGAGAACATTTTTCTGCCCGATCTCCCAATAGGTGATAAGTGAGTAGCAATTTCATTGAAAAAGGTCAGGACACGGGGGGCTCAGGTTTCTCAAAGTTTACAAGAGCACTTCAGTGGTATGCACAGGAGATCAAACCGTTTGAGAGTGACACATGGCTTATCAATGACAAGCCGCCTGAATAAAGAGAATGAAATGATGGAAGGGAACTGCAGGAATAAATGAGAGGTGAAAAACGAGACCTTTCTTTTAAAGGAGAATAAAAATGGGAATTGTCAGCCGTACAACTGTTAAATGTTTATATTGTAGTCGTATACTTTGTTGCTTAACAATATCTTCCTTTCTTTTGTGCGGAGCCACAATTAAATGTAACTGTTACCCAGTCGTCCATTGCTTTTCCTCAGTTGTCGATAGGCATTACCCTCCCTGAACAAAATAAAATAATCGACTCTTTTAAAACGGGTTCCGTCTCTGTTTGAAAAGAAACATCACCAAAGTCAAAAGGCTGGGACCCTGAAAAAGGTCAGTGCTAACTGCGCAGATCCTTCATGTCCAACTGCTGCCCTTCGCTCTGCCAGTAATGTCTCCCCAGGGGCACTCTGGGTATCTTGAGTCAAGGAGGATGTTGAATGAAAACTTCCCATTAGCGCTGACCTCGGAGCAGAACACAAATAGATGCCGTTGTTCGAGTGACTAAGAATGTTAGCTTCATTAGTAATCTTAATTTAAGGGGCAGAGAGCTGAGTGTTTACAGAACCAGAAAAAAAAAAAACAAAAGAAACACAAAGCGGGATACAATCAGCATTCCTGACATGCTCCTGTTCCCGAATGTCATGACAAACGCGCTTTGATTCATGGGGTAACTGACACGGACTAATTCGAGACGTGAGTTTTCCGTAATAGCAGCCCCTGCATGCAGGATTTCCAATTTTTGTCACGTTTTTAAAGAAGCCCACTGCGGACACATGCTGATGGGACTGAAGATGGAGGGTAAGTGTCAGGAGGTGTTCGGCTCCTACATGACAAGGACCATTTCCATGCTGCTGCCAACACTCCTGAAACACTCCGGCAACTGCGCTTTGAGATCTTCAAACGTTTACCGTAAAGTCGTGACCCCGCTTATCATTTGTTTGGACCCTTCAAAAGAGACTGTCATTATGCCAGCAAGTATGAGTTACAGGAAACAGTCCACATGCTGCTTTCTTCTGGGGTTCTTTAATTGTCTTCTTTTTTTTGTACAATAAGCACTCAAATGTTTTTATTATGTTGGAAGACGCTATAGAAAGGGGGGCCTAATCCACCTGTGAGAGTTCAGTATCACTGTATGTTTTAAAAGCACATAGCAGAACATTCAAAAATGTGATCACCTCATTTAGATCCCATTAGTTTTCTGGGCAATACCCCGCCATATTTGGCTTGAACTCCCCTTAAACGGGCCCTGATGGTCGCTCACTGCCCTGCTGGTCACACTCAGTTACACTTATAAAGGGCAGATCTTCAATTGGGGCAGCTCAGTGGGTCTCCTCCATGGGCAGACGTCCTCCTAGCACCAGAGCCAGAAACAAATGGCCTCCTTCTGGTCTCTCCCCAGGTAATCTCCTCCAGCGAGTGGTCCCGTACTGCCAACCACCATGTCCTCCATAATGTTTGGGTACAAAGAAACCATTTTTTTTTTTTTGTTTTTTCTCGATTGCCTCCTCTGCTCCACAGTTTAAACTTACAAATTGAACCATTCAGACGTCGAGATTAAAGCGCACGCTGCAGACTTTCATTGAAGGGGGTTTGGTGACACAACACCTGTTCTACACGGGTGCCCCCATTTCAGGGAGCCATAATGTCACAGGTGTTTGTGATTCTTCAGGTGGGCTTCATGGCTTCATTAAGATACTTCAGCTTGCTTCAACCATTTGGAGCCTGTAGCTGCCATCGTGTGCCAATTCCAACGATTAATAAAATAACGGTGGGATGTCAAGCTTTTAGTTAAACTGTGGAACGGTCAGCCTGCTACTATAAGAGATGCCCCTTCGGTCTCAGCTTTCAAATCCCAGCTGAAGACTCACCACTTCAGTTTAGCATATCCTGACTAGAGCTGCTGATTAACTGTACGGACTGCATCTCTGTTGTCAGTCATTAGCACTAAAACATAAGTAACATGATAGTTAGAATTTGTTACTAACCCTCACCTGTTCTGTTTCTCTTCTCAGTACTCAAATGTGGCACTTGGTGCCCACTGCCCAACTGCCAAATTGTTTTGCCAGCCTAAGGTAAAGTCATCTCTGATGGAGTCGTTGGGTAGAAGGGTCCTTTTATTGGATTGGCTGGCCCAGTGCTGACTCAGCTGTGGAATGGCCAATAGGGGGAGGCAGCTTGATTGCCGAGGTCCCCAGGACTCTAAACAAATCCAAATCATATTATGGGATATCATCTGCTGTTAAATTCTGCTCCATACTTGTGATATTTTTGTTTTACTATTATACTGTACCAGTAATGGCGTACTGCACAATGACGTGCAGTGAATACACTTGACTTGAGCACTCCTAGTTTTCATCCTTTTTCTCTGTACGTTTACCATTCGTACGTTGATGCCATTGCTGCTTCCTGAGCAGCTCTTTTTTTTCTCCACCCTAGCGGCCGGCTGCTTCTCTTTTTTCGTCGACATCTTTTCACGTTAAAACTGATTAAGTTAGTGTTTGTGTTGCAATTACTTAGTACGTTTTCTTTAATTTTTCACTTAAGCTGGCACATAAATCTTCAATCTGCCTCAATGATTAGCGAAGGTGATGGGGAATGAGAACGGCACCCATACGCATGCGCCATACGGCCGCCCTGCTGCGTGGTGCCGAGATTTGATTCAACAATAAAATTAAATAAAAATAAAAAGAGTAATACAAATCATTACCCAGAAAGCGGATAGTAGACGTTACGTAGTATATGTGTACCAAATTTCAGGTCAATCGTTTTGCGAGCTGCAGGTGATTTAAAATCCTGGACAGACAGAGGAACAGCCACGGTAGCGTATTATATAAGGGGGTTGAGGATTTGTTCTGTTCTGTGTATTGTATTGTATTGTATTGTATTGTCCCTCTTATTTTTGACACCCACTGCACACCCAACATACCTGGAAAGGGGTCTCTCTTTGAATTGCCTTTCCCAAGGTTTCTTCCATCTTTTCCTACTAAGGTTTTTCCTTGTTTTCTTAGAGAGTCAAGACTGGGGGGCTGTCAAGAGGCAGGGCCTGTTAAAGCCCATTGCGGCACTTCTTTTGTGATTTTGGGCTATTATAGAAAAATAAACTGTATTGTATTGTATCGTATTGCCAATGAAAGTCAAAGAACTCATTAGGAGGCTGAAACATGAGAATCAAACCATTGGAGACATCAAGAAAACCATAAGAGGACCGAAATCAACTGTTGAATATCAACTGGGAATATCATGAAGAAGAAAGAACATACTGGTGGGCTCAGGAATCACAAAGGGACTGGTAGGCCAAGGAAGACCTCCACTGCTGATGACAGAAGAATCCTCAACATGGTCGTGAAGAAGCCCCCAAACGCCTGTCTGACAGATAATACACAGTCTTCAGGGGGCCGATGTGGACGTGTCAGAGACGACTATCAGCAGAAGACTTCATGAACAGTGTGAAATGAACAGCCTCGACACACACAAAAAGGGTTGGGGTGGACCACCCATATTTTGTCCCTGGCTGCAATGGTTTTTTTTTTGAAGCACTCATATGCATTGGTTTGAGTCCTGAACTGAACTCTCTGGATGGTGAAATGATGGCGGCTTTAAAGGCCAAAACCAGACGTGACGTCGTCCGTGGCACCGGAATCGGAAGTGATGTCAATGATGGTGCGACTGGTGGGTGTTCCCTCATCTGGCCTGCTGAGATAACAGAAGTAGGATTACTGCACCCTGCCTCCCCCTGACCTGGCAGGTAATTACCTCCACTTGGTCCACTCAGCATCCTCCTACTCGCACGTGTGTGACAAAAGAAACACAGAGGAGGCCACACTTCAAGATGAACACCACAGAAACAGGATGGCCAGACTACAGTTTGTGAGGAAGGACTTGAAAGAGCCTGAAGAGTTCTGGGAAAAGGTCTTGAGGACAGACGAGACAAAGATGAATAGAGTCTTCTATCTCCTCTGCAGCATTGAGAAGCCATTTGAGGAGGATGAGTAGTCCCACCCACTTCAGTCAGAGAATGCTCCGCCCCTTCCAACTCAGATACTATAAAAGAGAGCTGCACTTGGATGGTGGCGTCACATATTGACCTGTCAATCGAGAAGGACAGAGCTCTGACTCTTTTGATTTCTTTTGTGAACCATCAGTAGGCTGATTGAAACCTCTCTGTGTTCTTACATAAAGGCAACAGAAGCATAATCACCTACTATTTTTATTCCAATTAAAAGACAAACCACAAAAACAGGATGGCCAGATGGCAGTTTGTGAAAAAGGACTTCAAAGAGCCTGTAGAATTCTGGGAAAAAGGTCTTGTGGACAGAAGAGACAAAGATGAACCTCATCAGAGTGTGGGGACCACCAGGAACTGCCTGAGATCCAAAGCAGACTACCTCATCTGTTAAACATGGTGGTGCTGGGGGTGTTATAGCTTGGACATGTATGGCTGGCACACTTCTCTTCACAGATAATGGAGCTGCTGATGGCCACGGCACAATGAATTCTGGGTCTCTGTGTTCATACTTAATGCCAACAAAGTACCATTACCTGCTATTTTTATTCCAATTAGAAGACAAACCACAAAAACAGGACGGCCAGATTACAGTTTGTGACAAAGGACTTCAAAGAGCCTACAGAATTCTGGGAAAAGGTCTTGTGGACAGACGAGACAAAGATGAACCTCATCAGAGTGTGGAGACGACCAGGAACTGCCCGAGATCCAAAGCAGACCACCTCATCTGTTAAACATGGCAGTACTGGGGGTGTTATGGCTTGGGCATGTATGGCTGGCACAGATCCTGACTGGCACACTTCCCTTCACTGATGATGGAGCTGCTGACGGCCATGGCACAATGAATTCTGGGTGTCTGTGTTCATACTTAGTGCCAACAAAGTACCATTACCTGCTATTTTTATTCCAATTCAAAGACAAACCACAGAAACAGGACGGCCAGATGAGAGTTTGTGAAAGAGCACTTCAAAGAGCCTGAAGAATTCTGGGAAAAAGAGGCAAAGATGAACCTCATCAGAGTGTGGAGATGACCAGGAACTGCCCGAGATCCAAAGCACACCACCTCATCTGTTAAACATGGTGGTACTGGGGGTGTTATGGCTTGGGCATGTATGGCTGGCACAGGTCCTGACTGGCACCCTTCTCTTCACTGATGATGGAGCTGCTGACAGCAATGAATTCTGGGTCTCTGTGTTCGTACTTAATGCAAACAAAGTACAATGACCTGCTATTTTCATTCCAATTCAAAGACAAGACCCCGGCTGGTACCTCAACCTTTTGTCTGTATACATCAGTCTGCTTTCCCAGCCACGTCACACATTTGCAGTCTCAGAATAACTCTGACTATTTTTTTTTATCCTGCTGCTGTTACAAGTAATCCACTATCTAAATGGGCTTGCGTGCTTAACTGATTTACATTTAACTGCCTGGTACACCTGAGTCACAGATGACTACAAAGCACCGGAGGAAATTAAGGACAAGTAGGGCTGAAAGGAAAATGCTGCAGTCATGATGTTAAGCTTCAAGGGAAGAGCAACAAGGTGGTCACTGCTTTACGTTTTTCTAGTTGACGGCAGCTTGGCAAGATTCCCTCGCTGTTTTCAAGTACAGCTGGAGACTGACTCCCTCTCTCTCTCTCTCTCTCTCTCTCTCTCTCTCTATATATATATATATATATATATATATATTTTTTTTTTTTCCCCCACTCTGGGCTTCTAGCCTAAGCTGCAGACTTCAGAAGAAGAGGAGAGAGCTGTAATGACTTGGCCCTCCCATAGGCTTGGCAGAGAAATTAGCTATGGTTGGCTAATTTCTGCATGCCACAACATCCTGTAATGGTCAGGTTCTCGAACGAGACTGGAAGAGAAATAATAGATCAGGGCCTTCCTGCGCTGTTTCTTGACAGCTAATTTACATTTTTTCTGTAACATTTAAGTGTCTTAGCTATTAATCCCAAAATGATATTTGTGTAACATAGGCGAGCTAAAAGAGACATTCACGGCAATTCGATAGCTTTTCAAACACAGATTGCTTTACATTTTCGGTTATTGTTCCGGTTCCCCCACCCAAAGAAGATAAAATAATCTGCCTCAGTGATCACAGAGACTATTGCACTTTCATCAGTGCTAAGGAAAACATTTGAACGGCTTGTTCTAAAATGTCCTCATTGCGGCCCACTTCAGTTAGAGCAAATACATCTATGGGCCTGTGCTTTGTGCTAGAGCTGACCCCAAAATTCAGTTTCTGGTTTAGCATTTGACACCATCACCCCTGAGTGGTTGGTTACTAAACTTGTGGAGCTCAGAGCTTCCACCTGTAAATGGATTTACAAACCAGAAATAGAATGTTTGGATCGCCTCCCACCATTCAGGCTGAATCTATATTAGCACACGTGCCCCCCCGCTCAGGCTGTGTACTTTTCCCCCCTACTCTATTCCTTGTATACCAATGACTGGAGGTCCACTGACCCTTTAATAAAAATCATTAAGTTTGCTGATGACGCCACCATTTATTGGACTAATTTTTAATGGTTAGGAAACAGCTTACAAAATGGAGGTCATGTGTCTTCTTCATCTTCTTCATCTTTTCCCACTTCTGTGTGGGGCTGATGTGCTCGATCCAATTCTCCGTACAGCTCGGTCCTGCAACTCCTCGCCACTCAACCTCTTTTCCTTCAGATCTTCTTCTACAGTGTTTTATCCATCCACATCCACTTTGGTCATTTACTCTTCACCTGGACTTCCAATCCCATCACTCTTTTGCCCACGTATTCCTCATTTCTCCTCATCACATGTCCAACTTCCGTTTCTGTCCTCTCTCCCACTTTTGTTGTACCTCTGATGGTCTCATTTCTTGTTCTGTTCCTTTTTTGTAACTCCACATATGCACTTCAGCATTCTCATGTCTTCTTCTGCGCTCCCTTTACTGCCCACGTCTCAACTCCATACATCATTGCTTGTCTTATACAACAGTCTGAAAAAACTCACCTGGAACCTTTCCTCTAATTATTTACTATGATTGCTATGAATCCACTATATACAGTGAACACATATATATATACAGTATATATATATATATATATATATATATATTTCAAATAAGGCACTGTAGGTTCCTACAGGAAAATCCTCGGAGGCGGTCAGACTGGCCATCCCCATTTAATAATGTCATCATGAAACAGAAAAACAGCCACTATGTATGCCTCTACAATAAATAGAAAAAAGCAAGGAAGGTAAGGTTCCTTTCATTTGAATGTTAGTTTTTTGGAAGCTTCACTCTCTGGTTCAGTTAATTCAATACTCTCCCCATCCTTCTGTTACTGGTTTATAAAGGTGGGAGGTAGGAAGGGGTGGAGTCAATTGCCTTGGTGTCTTCTCAGTGCTGAGGAGGAAAAAAGAAGAAGAGAAGATTAGTAAGAGCACCACCTCTTGGCCGGTAATATATGCTTCAGATGATCCTTAAGGTGATCCACAGACACGCATATGTGACAATATATATATTGTGACAGATTAGGGTTTTCTCGCCCCCTTGCACCCTCAGACCACACGTCAGACACCATGTAAAAGTCCAAGAATAATATTTATTATAATAATAAAGTGCACAAAGCACGCTCCTCTCCACAATTCTCAATAAACAAATAAACAATAACCAATCCTCCAAACTCCCAGACTCTTAGCCACCCTGCCTCCCAACTTAGTTTGTCTGTCTGGGATCTCCCACAGTCCTTAATACTCCTTGACCCGGAAGTGTTTCGCCCTCTCTGTCCATGTGACCTGGAACACTTCCAGGTCAGATAAAAATCCTTCTTTTTCTTCACCCAGGAAGCACATCGTTCCCTTTGTCCACGTGATTCTGACGTACTTCCTGGGCGTAAGGCAAATAGTCTCTGGGCCTCCCTGCAGCGACTCCTGGCGGCCCCCATGGTATCCAGCAGGGCTGTGCATTAAAAGTCCATAATTCCCTGCTGGCATTCGGGCACCTCTATGCTGCAAAGAGGGCTCCATCTGGCGGCCTGGGGGTATTGGCCGGGATGTACCACCATATATATATATATATATATATATATATATATATATATATATACTGTATATATATATATATATATATACATACAAAATAGCATACCGTTTTCTAACCCCTCTTAACCATTTGTGAATATATACAGTAAATATATATATATACAGTACGTATATCTGGATGTATTATTGGGGCAGATTAGCCATTAGCTAAACAAACGGGCTTGATGGAGTGAATGGTCTCTTATGTTTCTTTTTATATACATATTATTTCTATATGTTTGTGTTTATGCTATATATACAGTATGTAGCCTCTTAACAAATGACCATTCTATTCTGTTTAATACTAAAATGATTCTTTATATTCTCAGCTGTAAATGTCAAGATTGCTGTTAAATGTCTGCATCAGTGCATCACTTTGGGCAAGTGACCAATCTGTGAGTTCCTCAGATGTTAAAAATATGTGTAAGATAGTAATTTAAATAGGTGCAATGCAAATAAAAAAAAGTTGTGTATTTGTGCATTAAATTGCAAGAAAAGCGTGACCATGTTAAAGCATTTTTGACGTTACTATCACATACACAACACAGAGGGTCACCTCTGCCTTTTTAGCTCAGCATTGTTAAGAATTACACCTCGTGTCTAACTGTTAGCCAATGACCTTATTTAATGTATTGTATGTAGGAAATCTAATATAGGCAGTTGTAGCATGCAAGTTGATACGCGTCCTTCCAAAGTAATAATAGTGGGGCCTACTTTTGACAATAAAATTGTACAGAAACATTACATAGTGCGACAAGCAATTCAGCCTTTTCCCCTGTAATTTACAGCATAAGTGGAACATTAGAAGATGGATATGTCAGGAGACTTGTGCTTTACAATTCTAACACCAGACTATTCATTTCTAATGATGAGAAGCAAGTTAAATCATGACTGAAATACAGTAGCCGTACACATGCAATCTATCTATCTATCTGTCTATCTATCTAGCTATCTATCTATTACACAGTGCCTTTGAAATATATCTAATAGATATGTAAGAGCCAATCTTAGAAAGTTAATGCTTTAAGTTAAACTCATATTAGTGTTTGCTTGATTTGAATAGAACAGAATTTTATTTCATAGCTTTAGATTATGGTAAAGCCTTTCACCCCCTGTAAGTTAATATGAGATAGACCTTTCTTAGCTACATCTGCAATGCAGTGTGTTAATTAAGCCAGCGTGTGTTTAGAATAGTCCCATTGCTAGCAGGAACTGAAAGACCCATTTACAGTTTGTAAATGGGATAGGTGTACAGTTTTCTGAACGCAACTGTATCAGAAAGCTTTAAACAGAACTTTTCTTAAACAAGAATGTTTCTTTTCTTTGCAATATCATTCTCTTCTCTGTTTTTCTGTGAACTATTTTACTTTGAATTTTTACATTTAAAAACAAAGATTTTTTTTTAATGGAATCATATCAACTCGTCAGGCTATTGCCAGAATCTCATGAAACAAACCAAAGGTGCAGAACGTTGGTAATGCAGCTACAGGATAGATAGATAGATTTTAATTTAGTGTAGTCGGCAGGATTAAACAGACAGATAG
>JANRMT010061414.1:6407120-6427366 GCA_026402145.1 Polypterus bichir lapradei | reverse complement strand
TCGGTACCACAAGCGAACTATGATACTTAGCACGATGAGAGAAGTTGCAAAATCAACCAGAATGTTCAAGCAAATTACAGAAAAACATCCAAACGAAATCTGTTAAGTAGTTCTCTCGTGAAAAGTGGACAGACAGACTGACGTTAGATTTTATATATATAGAGATGGGGGCACCAAATTCTTTTAAGTGCTTAGGGCCTCTAAAGGTCTTAATGTGGCCCTGATTGTTAGTGTTAATTGCATACTGAGTATTGTCAGTTGTTTCGTTTGGTTTCACATATGTAAATAATTATCACCATTGTGGAACTGGAAAGGGGTTTTATGCACGCGTTTTTGTGTAATATCATTTTTTTTCTTCATTATTTGATTAATTTGTTATTTATTTATCGATTCATTGAGCCGCTTATCAGTGTTTTTGTGTGAGTTTGCAATGCATGCTGGGTCAGGACTGGGTGTGTTCCTGGGGACCCCTTAATAAAATTAACAAATCATCATCTTCGGACAGTGTGAATCTTAGCGTCCTCACTACCATTACAAACAAAACTAATGACAGAATCATTTAACAGTAATTAATAAATTCATAAATCTATCAATCAAACCTGGGAACTCACCTGAAAAAGGAAAATCACTTGGAAAAAACAAGAGACGGTCATTCCAGTTGGCATAATCCCTTGAACCCGAAATATCGACAGAACAGAATTTCAGTGTTTCGACAACATTTGAGAAAAGTCGAGGAAGGGTCAGGAGTGTGAGAAGCACACCAAGGAAATAATGAAGGATTTAAAAAACACAATTCCAGTTGCCATCAGCCGTGGAGCTTCTAGTGTTAATTAACTTCCTCGATTTCGATTAAAACGTTAAAAACTCTCAAATAGGAATCTGGATGAAATCTAGGCACATGAATGTAATTTAAATGGTTTCCGTTTTTTTAGTCTTTTATTAATTTAGCTTGGATTCCGAAATAAGTTCACTGCGGAGGTTTTGGTTTTGTAACCCTAGCCTACATGTGTTGCTTATTTAGAATTAAAACTAATTTCAACAAATTAAACAAAGACATGACTGACACTGGCAGCAGGCCTCTGGCTTTGTTTCTTTATTGAGTTTCCTAAAGTTTTTCAGCTTCTCGGATTTTACTCACCAGGCAGCAGACACTATGAGACGTCTTCTTTATATTATTGATATGGCACTCGGCCTTCTCGGGATGCCAGCTTTACTATCCCTAATGCCAGGAAAGGCGTTTAAATGAAGAAGTCTGTCTTTTCTGTCTTGATTGAGATTTGCAGAGGATTATCCATGTTTTGTTTTGTTTTTTTTTTTTTTTTTATGAGGGTGGGGACATTTTCCGGGGTCTGTTGCTAGGTCGCAATGTCTAGTTGCCAGGGGGTGTGATACCAGGAGTCACATTGGATAATGACACAGACTCACTCAAAACTTTCTAAGCCAACTGTTATGAAGCTTGTTGGAGTGTACTCACAAACACATACGGGAACCTGGTAGGACAAAACTTTGCATTTCCTTCAGAGGGCTCTTCGCAGCGTTTTTCATTCCATTCTGCATCGTCATCTGCTTCTGCTGTACTGGACTGTGTTGGACTTTACTGTTAGCAAAGCTGGATTAACCATTAACCCAAATTTGTTCATCATTATTTTTTTTGTGACGTTTCTGCTGTATTTATCTTTGTGGTTTTATATTCATTTTGGGTTGTGAATTATGCAGAATTTAGATTCAAGAACAGTTTTTGGATTAAAAAAAATGACTTTACGGTGTTAGAATATTTTTGCATTGCTTCCGATACTGTTTTGTAATTCATGCATGCCACAATTATAGGAGCGACTGGGGGTCTAAACTGGAGGCCAATGGTGCATGACATCATGGCAGAGATGGGATAAAAGGTCACCGTCACTATTTCCTAACCTTCCGAGATTACGGATAAAATCCCTGAATGGGAGTGAGTGAATTTCAAGGTCTAGCTTATGCAGTGTTTTGGATATCTTGCGGCGAACCCTGTTTAACTCTAACCAATAAATGTAAAGAAAACTTGTGTTGTAATACAAAACAAATCATCCCAACTTCCATCTTAGATAGACTGACTAGGATGGCGGCTCCTCTGAATTTAAGGCATTCTGGGAGCAAGAGGTGGGGCCAGGTGGATGAACCCTGGAGGTGACGTCAGATAGAAGGGTGTCAATCATTCTTTCTGCAAAAGGGGAGGAAGATAGGTGGTTAGTACACAGTGCCATCTCCTGTCTCGTTGGAGAATTACCGTCACCCAAGCCTTCAAGCTGTTTCCCATGTGCACACACGTGACACCAGTCCTTTTACGCTGTGCCACGCCGTGTGGTTCATTTATTTGACAGCCTGGAGATCGGAGTAATTACATTCATGGCATCCGTAGTCTGAGACCCGATCTGATTGTATGGGTGGTTATCTATCAGGTAACTCATGTGGTTGGTCTGCCAGTCTGCAAACATCCGCCACGGGGCCCTCTCAGTTGTGAGAAGCAGATCACAGAATGTTACATAGTTTACTGTCAAATAATGCAAAGAGTACGTGACACATGTTTCGCCCTTATTTGGGCTCATCAGGCGTACACACTCCACTGCGGCCCTCGCGGGAATCGAACCTGGGACATCAGCGTCAGAGATGAAGCCCCTTTACGCTGTGCCACAGCGTGTGGTTTGTTTATTTAACAGCCTGGCTGGCGTTCCCCGCGAGGGGTGCAGTGGAGTATTCTGGATCTCCAGCTGCAAATATGCAAACCGTGTCACAGACCTTCACTTCCATATATATATATTGTGGGGTACAGCCCGGACACAGACAGGCAGACATGTTGTTTCACCACACACGTGTTTATTTACACTACTTATTTACAATAAGTGCACTAACCCAGTGCCGCAGCACCAATCAACCCTTCAAGTCCTGGCCGCACGACAATGCCTTGCTCAGTCCTCAGACCGCCTCTCCTCCGAGCTCCGTCCACTTCCACCCGACTCTTGCTGTCGACTGGAGGGAGGCGGCCCCTTTTACGTACGCCCGGATGGGCTCCAGGTGCTTCCTGAGGAGCTTCCGCTGACACACCCCCCGTGTGGCGGAAGCACCAACTGTGTAGCCGGAAGTCCTCCGGGTGTTCCTGCTCCTCTTCCCCCCAGCACTTCCTGGTGTGGCGGAAGTGCTGGGCTCCAGGTTTCTTCAGGCACCGGGGCGCCACCTGGCGGTGGCCACGGGCCCCTACAGGGCTGGGCTTCCAAGCCCCTTACCTGAGGCCACCAACAAAACCAAGGTGGTTGCCCCCACGTGGTCGGGAGGAGGCACCAGCCCTCCTCCGGTCCCCTCGGGCGTCCCGGCTGGGATCCACCCCCAGCCGCCTGTGACAGTATATATATATATATATATATACTCATATACAGAGAATAAATGCATTATTACAAATGAGTGTCATGCACCATCTGTTGCAATGACAAATGTGATGCATATGCCTCTGTTATATTCCATTTGGTATGGGATTTGTAAATGTAGTGCTAGTGCTACAGAAGTTTAAAATGCACCATTTGTTGGAATGACAGAGCTATGGCAACCAGACGGACACACAGACAGGCACACAGGGGCCTAAAAGCTGTGCTACCCATTTATGACATGTTCAAATCTAAGTGATCAACACAGAGCTCAGCATCAACATTTACAGTGCACCATCTGACGTAAATGTCACTGTTACAGTATATGCCGTTTGGTATGTGATTTGTAAAAGTAGTGTTAGAGTTGTTGGAATGACAGAGACATATTAACCAGACACACAGGCACTTATCCTTTTATTAAGGCAGATAAAGAACAGAAATATCCCACTGACACAAGTATTCAGAGCCTTTCTTATGACATTTGAAATTTGCCTCAGGGGAATCCCGTTTTATTGATCGTCACTGAGATGTTCCCACACCTTATTGCTAGTCCACCTGTGATCAAGTCACTTGATTGGACCTGTTTAGCAAAAGCACACACTTGTCTGTAGAAGGTGTAGTTACACGTTGTCACGCATACGTGTCGGTGGACCTCCTCACAGATTCTATCAAGGAATGTAATAATAACCCGTCCAGGATGAGAGGGGGCGCTGTTGCTAACATTGTCTTCTTCTCACTTAGCCCCACCTCTTCTGATTCCACTGCCTGGAAGTTGGGGTCTATTTGGCAGATGGATTTCTGGAGTAAACAGACCCTGACCCTACGACTAAAGCCAAGCCTTTTTTGTTAATTTTGTAAGCTCGATGGCAAAATTCCTAATGCCATGAGGCATCTGCTTTTGTTTATTTGACTTTTGTTGAATTGAATGAGACAACCGGGTTGGCACCCAACATTTTTCCTCAAGACCTGTCATTCCTACACCCGGCCACAGCGTGTTCTGAGTGTGCCTTTCTTGTGTAACTTAGATATTTGGTTCCCATCTTGTCCTGAAGGAGTGCTTCCTGCTTCCAAGAGGACAATTAGATGATCATCATTAAACGCATTCCATTTTGAAGAATTAATAAATAAGAAGGTTCACTTTAAAAGTAAATGTGCTTGTGCCAAAGACACCTAACATGTTAACTGTTTTGAGATAACGCTAAGACACAGGCATGTGATGGACAGCAAGGGTGGGCTGTCATCCCGCCAGAGATAAACCCCCCTGTACCCTTACCTGGCTGGGAGGCCAGTGCAGTGGATGGATGGGTTGTGGTGGTGGGGTTAGGCCTCCCAAGAGTACATGGTCTGCCAAAACACTTGTGCCCAATCATATCCTAGCAGGGAATGCTGGGAGTTGTAGTCCCATGGGGCAGCCCTTCTGGACTCTATGGGTGCTGGCAGGGGGAGCTGCTGAGGAGGGCTGTCGTTGCTTACAGGGGTTTCCACTTGACCCGGTGAGTACCTCCTCGTTCACGCTGGGAGAACTCCAGTATAAAAGGGGCCATCTCTGTTCAATCGGGGGTCAGGGTCAGGAGAGGTGTTGGACAAGGCTTACCTGAAGGATGAAAGGAACAGAGAAGAAGAAGAACTGCTGGAGCCTAACCAAGGCAGGAACAAACCCTGGGCAGTGTGCCAGTCCATCACATGGTATACACACACTTACCCACTTGGGACAATTTAGTGTTGCCAGTTCACTGAATCTTCAAGTCTTTGGACAGTGGGAGGAAGATGGAGCTCCCAAAGGAAATCCATGCAGACAACATGCAAACTCCATGCAGGGAGGACCCCGGACGTGAACCATGGTCTCTTTACTGTGAGGCAGCCATGCCACCACTGTGCCGTCACCCTCTTACAGCGATCCTGAAAAGGAAACCAGGCATTAAGCGACCTTTAACTTTATGTTTCCCCAGTGAATTGAACAGTTAATGCAAAAAATTGATAACCAATGAAAGGTTAAAGCACTTTACTTTACTAGAATTTCAGATTCCTCAGTGCATTGAAAAAAAAAAAGATGGAAGAAATTGCTTAACAAAAATGTTAAGGCTGGCAACTCTACAAACTGCAGAAACTTCATCCACAGAGAATTCTGGAAAACGAATGTGGGTCTAATTGAAATACCGCCAAAAATATACGCATGAAACAAAGAAATTAATAATAAGTCGAGGTGGCTTTAAGCGAAACATCATTTCACAAGTTCTTAGCGCATGGAACATTTATGAAGTATTGAGTGTATTCTAATATTTTCCATACACAACATCTTTTTATGGTATATACAGAGTGAGCTCATACAGAATATCGGTAAAACAAACAAACAAAGAGTGATTTGCAATCGCAATAAAAATGTGTATAATTCTGTGAGCTGTAATGTCATTTCAGCCTCTGCTTGGAATGATTCAGAGTTTTCTGATATTTTATTACATTCACCTGCTGTACAGCCTGTGAAATGGCAGGAAAGCCAATTACTCAACACATAAATCTAAACAGTTTAGAGTTTAGAAATTGCATATAGAAATATTTGAACAGACTGCACAAAAATAATAGCTTTCCTTCTGTGTAAATGAAGAAAAATGAACATGCGAGCATTCTGAAAACAGCATTAGTCATTTCCAAAACGTAATCTGCACAACTTCATTCCTCGAGCAGGCAGCACTGGGCTGGAGCTCATGGGGCTCACCACTCGACTCACTTGGGGTTCATGCCTTCATGGGACGATCTGCGGCCAGAGAAGAAAGAGAAATCAATCACACAGATAATAAGGGGCAGACAGAAAACACCAAAGTCAAGGGAGACACAATTTCAGTGCTTCAGGGGTAATAATCACACATTTCAACACAGTAATTGGAGTCATTGGACTTTCACCGGATTAGGTCTTCATTAAACAGTCCTGGCAGAGGAGTGCAAGCACACATGGACGTTAAAAAGGGTTTGACTTCACTCTTGATTTGTACATCGTCAGCATCTCATTTACTATTACAATTAAGAATATTTTAAACTATTGTGAAGTACTAAATTCAAATCTTATCTGTCTGTTATATAGTGCCTTACATATCTATCTATGTAACTTTATGATCCTACCAACTATACTAAAATTAATATCTATCTATCTAATTTTATGAACCTACCAACTATATTAAAATCAATATCTATCTATCTATCTATCTATCTATCTATCTATCTATCTATCTATCTATCTATCTATCTATCTATCATATAATGCCTTTCCTATCTATATATCTATGTAATTTTATGATCCTACTGACTATACTAAAATGAATATCTATCTATCTATCTAATCCTGCCAACTACACCATCTATCTATCTATTTATCTATCTATCATATAGTGCCTTTCCTATCTATATATCTATGTAATTTTATGATCCTACTGACTATACTAAAATGAATATCTATCTAATTATCTATCTATTATATAGTGCCTTTCCTATCTATATATCTATGTAATTTTATGATCCTACCGACTATACTAAAATGAATATCTATCTATCTATTATATAGTGCCTTTCCTATCTATATATCTATGTAATTTTATGATCCTACCGACTATACTGAAATGAATATCTATCTATCTATCTATCTATCTATCTATCTATCTATCTATCTATCTATCTATCTATCCTCTAACCTTTTATTATCGTGGCTGTTGTATTCATCTTGTGCTCTCTAACACTTTAAATGCTTTGCCTAAGGTGAACTTTGCCAGGCCCGCATGGTCCTGTGGATAAACTGCCATTTTTCCGTCCTTCTCACCCAGTCGTCCTCTCCTTGGTTCTCCTTAGTCTCCAGCTGTAGAGTGGCACTGTCGGTATTGAAGCTCTCTCTTACTGCCCCACATGTTTCATTTTGGCACAGTGGCTCAGCTGGACCGGCTGCTAACTTATTACGTCTGATAAAATCTTGCTCTGTTGCCATTGTGCAGTGACTTCTATTCAGGTTAGTTGAATTTATTTTTGTACAGGCAAGTTCAGGGTGCCACAAAACTATGCAAAACATGATGCATTTATCCAATCCAAGATCATAGGATAGACTCCAGACCTTTGTGATGTTTGAGAATGTTTGCTTATGATAAATTTAAAATAAAACACAAAACAGCCTTGAAAAAGAAAATCAAACGTTGTGGGCTGTCAGCATGCAATCCATCATCAGACATGAAACCTGAAAACTCTTAAGGTCTCCTCTGCAGGTTCAAATCTTTCATCTGGCTGACCGTGAAGCGCTCTGGTTGGATGAAGTGCAGAGCCTTCAAAAAGTCTTCAGTCGGTGCTAATATAATTTCAATTCATTTTTTCCTTCGGCAGGCAACACTCAATAACCCAAAAGGACAAAGCAAAACAAAGATTTTAGAATTGTTTGCAAATTTATTAAAAAATAAAATATGCCATTGACACGAGTATTCAGACTCTTTCCTCAGTACTTCACTGAAGCCCCTTTGGCAGCCATTCCAGTCTGGAGTCTTCTTGGGTCTGATGTGAGAAGCTTCAATAAACTGAATTTGGGAATTTTATGCCAATCTTATTCGACAGACCCTCTCAGGCACTGCCAGATTGGATGAATCCAATTAGATCATAATCACTCTGGAAGAACAGGCAGGCTATGTGGTATAGTAGTGAAGACTTCGGACTTCAAACCCTGAGGTTGTGGGATTAAATCCCACTGCTGACACCATCTGACCATGAGAAAATCACTTCATCCACCTGTGCTCCTATTGGGAAAATAAAAGAAATGGAACCAATTGTATCTCAAACTAACAGTCCCCCATGGCTGTGCCCGTGTTGTTGTGAAACAGGATAATCCTTAAAAATCAATAATCAAAAAGGTATCGCTAGCTAAGCGGAGGCGAGGTACGCTCCAAAACACAGAGGTAGGCCGACTCCCCACTCCTGACGTTACGCTACCCCACCCCCCTCGGCTTACAGTCTTAGTCTCTGATTTGTGCAAATAAATTGGTCCCGCAAGCAAACTATGTTTCACAGTGTGTTGACAGAAGTCGCAAATTCAACCAGAATCTTCAAGCAAATTCTAGAAAAAAGCCCGATCTAAATCCGTTCACTACCTAAGTGGATGTAAAGTACTTTCTGAGGCTGACACGTGAGTGACTACTCAGCCCGCTGTGTCTCTCTTGGATTCAGGCAAATAAATCGGTACCATAAAATGAACTATGATAATTTTCGGAAAACAGAATTTCATTTTATGTGTTTTTGATTATATTTTCAATTACATATATTCAGTACTAGCCGTCCCCCATGGCTTCGCCAATGTAGAAGTGAAACAGGACTGCGAGGAGGACCCTGCTCGGCTTCCCACTCCTGATGTCACACTTCCCCCTCCCTTTGGCTCGCAGCCTCGGTCTAGGATTAGCGCAAATATATCGCTCCTACAAGTGAACTATGATTCTTAGCATGATGAGAGAAGTCGCAAAACCAACCAGAATCTTCAAGCAAATTCTAGAAAAAAGCCTGATCTAAATCCGTTAAGTAGTTCTCTCGTTCGCTAGCTAAGTGGATGTACGTAAGATATGCCCTGAGGCTGGAGCGTGAGTGAGGAGAGTCCCGACCACCTTCCCTCTGCCTGCTGCATCTCTCTCGGATTCGCGCAAATAAATCGGTGCCGCAAGCGAACTGTGATACTTAGCGCGATGAGAGAAGTCGCAAAATCAACCGGAATGTTCAAGTAAATTATAGAGAAAAATCTGATCTAAATCCGTTAAGTAGTTCTCTCGTTCGCTAGCTAAGCGGATGTAAGGAACACCCCTCGGCACGCTGCATGTCTCTCAGATTCACACAAAAAACTCGGTACCGCAAGCGGACTATGATTCATAGCGTGATGAGAGAAGTCGCAAAAATCAACCGGAATCTTCAAGCAAATTCTAGAAAAAAGCCCGATCTAAATCCGTTCGATACCTAAGCGGATATATGGTACGCTCCGCAGCTGGAGATAGTTCTTTTCTGAAAAGCGGACAGACATACAGACTGACAGATGTTGGATTTTATATATATATATATAGAGATGTTGCAGGGCATCAGTCCAATGATAAGTAAAAAGTATGAAGTCCTGAAAGATATTTTAAAAAGATTAGAAACAGGTCTCACAAAATATACTTTTCAAAACACATTCTCAGTTTTGACTCCTTTTACCTCGCTGGTATCTCACGTCTCCTTTTTGTCTTTGTCCCCTAAGGAATTTCAGGAGAAACATCTGTGACGACATTGACTCTTAAATGAAATATAAACGAGAATCTCCTTTGACGTCTCACGAGTCGTCAAAGACCAATCTCCGGAGCAATAACATTTTCCAGTAACCAAGAAGTGAAACTATGAAACGGCAGTGCCCAGAATCAAAACAAACACACCACTGCAGGGAGATGATAACATCAAATTAAAATTTGAGGGAAAAACTCACTAAACCCTACAAAGAAGATTCTGAATGACAATATATTAGAACTTCCCTGCGTTGATTTCAGAACTGTCATTGATGGATGAAGAAAACAAGTTTCTAACAGTAATCTGTGGATCCCCTTCCAGAATCTGAGCACCCATTCCCACCAGTCATGCTGTGTCATGTCTCACGCTCGTGCTTCTGTTCTTATTATGGGAAGTGCTAGATGGTGTTTATCATAAAAGAGGCCAAATAAAATAAAGACTGATAGATTTCCATGATTACATTGACTTACAGAAGGCAGATTATATCTCGCTCGGATAGAGTCCCCGCTCAGTTTCCATTAGCACACGCTGAGTAATAAAGATGTCTACTGAATGTTCCCACTGACAACCAAAGAACGTTCTATGGGTGGACAATTTATGCTCATAGAGACTTAAGTAAGCGGCCCAATGACTCAGGCCCCTACTGTACAATCAAATGTTTTCTTTATGGTTTTAGGATAAGGTCTCCA
Source organism: Polypterus bichir lapradei (assembly GCA_026402145.1). NCBI lineage: Eukaryota > Metazoa > Chordata > Cladistia > Polypteriformes > Polypteridae > Polypterus > Polypterus bichir. Next base: position 6,417,030 of record JANRMT010061414.1, on the reverse strand, counting down.
TGGAACATTTTGTAAGGATACCGGTCAGACTCAGTTATCTGTGAGCTCAGCTGGCAGTTAGGGAAAGTTCTGAAAAATGCAAACACAAACTGAGCTTCCCTGCCTCTGTTTTACGGTCATTACTTCCATGTTATCTCACAGGCCAAGCTCCTTCCATTAACTCATTCGTGAGGGCACATCCTGGTTTAAAGGACGTACGGTGGCGTCACAAAGATTTCGGACCCTTTCGCTTTCTGGAGACTTTCTCACCAACTGTGGAAAAACCCAAGTAGGTCACATCATTCAAGATTTCGGCAAATTGAGAAAATGACGTCGCCCCTATAACTATCTATTTCTAGATTTCATCTTTCCTGAGCTTTTTCTTGCATTTATCTTCTTGTTTTTTATATATTTTTCCACCGAAGTTCTTTTCCTCAGTAAATCTGGGATCTTAAATAAATATGAATAGAAATCTTGACATAGCCCGCTACTGAAATTGAATCATGGGAGCGTCGTCCTCTTCATTGAGTCTGTTCTGTTCGTTTCGAAAACGAGGAGATTTGATATTCAAGTAGCCTGCGAACTCACACTTTCTTTTCAGCATAATGGGTATTTGTGAATTTATGTTAATGAAACAATATTGTTAAATTACTTGAAGAATCGACTTATTACTTGATCAACTGACAACTAAAAAGATATTGCATTTATATGACAGAATAAATCTGTGATTTTGTTTTAATTAACCGAAACTTTAATAGTTGACTCATTCATTCACAATTATAAATCCATTTTGGAACAACAGGTGGTAATAACAATATTTTCTATTAAAATATTAAAAAAGCAGTTCTTACTCGCACTTAAATACGACGGACTGTACCTGGATATATGACACTTCTTGTTTAACCGAGTTGCTGAAAGAAGAATCGAAAATAAGATCTCATGTAGACAACGTGAAATTGTCATTTCGATTTTGAATAAATTCACTTAGTTATGGTGAATTAGAATGACAAATAATTAAGGAAAGGAACAATGTCTATAACGAACTGTTTACTTGTCAAAAAGATAAAGCTGAATTCAAGCGATGAAGTGAAAAAGCCAAGTTGGACAGACGTGAATCTCTGCATTGTCAACTGGCGTAATGGAAGTGAAGATTCGGGGAAAAAAAACTTCCGCAAATGCTGATTGGTGTACGGCTTTTGGTTTTTACTAATGATAAGGATGTGGAGATTTTCACATTTTAGGAGCCAAAATTCCAGACATTTTCAAAATGTTATAAATTCCTCCCGGACGGTCAATGGCACGTTAAAAATGAGGACATGCCTGGTAAAATGAGGATGGTTGGCAGTCCTAGTCAGGCAAGAGGAAAAGAGGAAGGCCAAAGAGGAGGTTAATGGTTGAGTTGAAGGAAGATGTGAAGGTGGTCGATGTGGCAGAAAATGATGTAAAAGCATTTGATATCATTGAGTGGAACTACCGTTTCACTACTTTGGAGAAATTTGGGTTTGGCCTGAACATTTGAGCATGGATCAAACTACTGGATACCAGTTCAGAAGCTTCAGTTTGTATTAACAACATAATTTCAAACTAGAATGTGATATTAGACAAAGATGCCCCCTGTCACCACTGCTTTTTGCAATCGCCATAGAGCCACTAGCAGTTCACTGTTGAAATGCTTATGAGATAAAGGGGATTATCAGAGAAGGACTTGAAGAGAAAATTTCTCTCTATGCAGATGATATGGTACTGTATATATCAGATCCACACAATACTGCAGTGCCTGCAGTCCTAACAACACTAACAGAATGTGAAAAGATTTCTAGTCTCAAAATGAATTTGAAAAATCTTCAAAACCATTTAAAGAATTCCCCAAAGACTATGCCATGACTATCAGTGGCAGTTCTCTAAGGGGGACCATCCAAACCTGATGGTCATCATGGACTGGCTCTCTATTTAAAAAAATGAGATCAACAACTACTGCTGGCAAGTCTGACATGACATTTTAGATACCATCCATCCATCGATCCATCCATTATCCAACCCGCTATATCATAACTACAGGGTCATGGGGGTCTGCTGGAGGCAGTCCCAGCCAACACAGGGCACAAGGCAGGAAACAAACCCTGGGCAGGGCGCCAGCCCACCGCAGATTTTAGATACCAGGTTTCTGTAATAACCGGGTTTTTAAAACGCATGTAAACGCTCTGACGGTCCAGGAATAAGATCAGCAACTGCAAGTCTGACATCCGCCATGACTACAAGTCACATCAATGTGACATTGGTTTTTGGCAGACACATTTCAAGCAAATTCAGAGTATCCGATAGAAATTCTCAGGATCTCTCAAGCCATTTAAAGAATTCTCTGGTCACTCTCCAAGGATAATGCCATGGCTACCGGTGGCGATTCTCCAGCGGGGACCATCCAGATCTGATGTTCATCATGGACTGGGTCTCCATTTAATACAAAAACAGGTGTCTGTGAATATCCAAGTTTTTAAAGTTCATGTACACACACTGACGGTTCAGCAACTGCTGCTGGCAAGTCTGACATCCCCCACGACCAGAAGTCATATAATGTGACATCGGCTTTTGGCACACACATTGTACGCAAATTCAGAGTACCTGATAGAAATTATCAGGACCACTCAAGCTGAGTGGACGGGCTGCTCTCCAAGTACTGTGCCACGACTGTCTGTGCCAATTCTCCAATTGGGACCACCACCCTAGGTGACCATGGACTAGGTCTCCATTTTAATAAAAAGGTTTCTGAGAATAATCGGGTTTATAAAAGTGCATGTTGGTCGGGCAATGAGATCAGCAACTGCTTTTGGCAAACCTGACAGGCCTCACGACTAGAAGTGACATCAGCTTTTGGCACACACATTTCAGGCAAATTCAGAGTACCTGATAGAAATTCTCAGGATCTCTCAAGCCATTTAAAGAATACATGGGGTGCTCTCCAAAGACTATGCCGTGACTATCGGCCGCGATTCTGTAAGGGAGACCATCCAAATGTAATGGTCATCATTGACTGGGCTTCTATTTAAAAAAAAACAGGTTTCTGTGTATAACCACAGCACATTGTGGACCACCCAGACTGGCACTGCCACCTGAACCTGACACAGACAAGTTTGGGACACAAGTTCAAGTTTTATTTCTTCTTTTTCCTCGTGGGAAATGCCTTCCCCGTTTCCCACAGGCACTACACAGTCCCAGCACAAGCACAGCACAATACAACAAGTCTGTTCCTTCTCTTTATCTTTTCCCTTGTCCACTACTCTGGTCAAGCTTCGTCCTCCCCCTGACTCTGGCCCCTTGAGTAGTGGCTGCTGGCTCCTTTTATAAGGCACCCGGAAGAGCTCCACGTTCTTGATGACTCATTTCCAGCAGCGCTTCTCGTGGAGGTGGAAGAACTGCCCATGAGGGCTCAGCAGAGTTCTGCTGCAGTACCCCCTAGTGGTGCCTGCTGATCTCAACAGGGCTACACCAAACTCCAACTCCCATGAAGCCCTGCGGGAGTCTGAGACACCACTGCAACCCAGGGGGAGTGCCATCTAGTACCTACCCCAGGGGAGGTAACGCTCTGGCCACCTTTAATCATCCGGTCCTCCCAGTATGGAGGTCGAACCAGCCGGGCAAGGGCCCTGGCTGTACACTATAGCATGTAAATATGCTGGCGGTTCGGCAATGAGATCAGCAATTGCTGCTGGCAAGTCTGACATCTCCCACGACTAGAAGTCTCATAATGTGACATTATAGGCAAATTCCGAGTGTGTCAGCCACGACTGTCTGTGCCAATTCTCCAATTTTATGATGGTCATCATAGATTGGGTGGCTCTGAGGCTAGGGATTTCTGATTGCAGGTTCGAATCCCATAAAATGCCAGAAGTGATTCTACTCCGTAGGGCCCCCGAGGAAGGCCCTTAACCTGCAATTGCTCCATCCTGGGTATGACATTAATTTGCATCCAACTTGCAAGGAAAACCTAGTGGTTGGTGGCAGGATTGGCACTCCAGCCATGACTAGAAATCTCATAATGTGACATTGTAGGCAAATTCTGTGTGTCCGATAGAAATTCTCAGGACCTTTCAAACTGAGTGGATGGGCCGCTCTCCAAGAACTGTGCCACGACAGTCTATGCCAATTCTCTAATTTACTGATGGTCATCATAGACTGAGTCTCCATTTTAATGAAAAGGTTTAGGAGAATAATCAGGTTTTTTAAAAGTACATGTCTGCCGGGCAATGAGATCAGCAACTGCTCTTGGCAAACCTGACAGTCCTCACGACTAGAAGTGACGTCGGCTTTTGGCAGACACATTTCAGGCAAATTCAGAGTGCTTGATAGAAAATCTCAGGATCTCTCAAGCCATTTAAAGAGCTGGGCAGGCCGCCCTCCGGCACACTAGGCACGAGGAAGGACTCTGCTCGGCACGTAGGCCACGAACTGCCTACAACCTGACACTGCCGAGTATTCGAGATGCGCCAGAGATTTCTGAATCCGCGGAGTTTGAAGACGAGGGCAGCCCCCTTCAGTTCTGAGGAACGGACTGTGCAGCGGGCCGCTGCCAGCCTGTTCTCATCTGTGGAGCACGCCGACCGCCAGGGAAAACTTTGGACAAAATGGCTGAGTGAAGTAATAATATATGAACACCAAATTCTCTCAGATGAAAATTATTTTATCTGAATCTTTCCTTTTCCAGAGTGCCGGTCCTGTTTGCCTTGGCACGGCACCGTTTACAAGAAGTACAGATAAGAGCCATTTGCTTGTCCGGAGAGTCTTACTGATTCCAAAAGGAAGGTTACATAATTTTGCTTTATTTCAATGAAAAAAGGAAAGGAAAGAGAAGAATGGTAGAAAACATTAGGCCATCTGTATAGCCTAATCTCCAAAGTCTTAATAATCAAGGCAGAATACTATGTTTGAAAAGAATTATTTTTATTAATTGTTGGAAATCAGTTCTCAGAAAAAGTGGCACAGCAGTTCCTCGGTGCTTGGCATCTGCTGGGGTGCCCCACTCTCAGGAGGTTGAGTGTTCTCTATACGTTGATCCAAATTAATGGCAGACTCATGACGGAGTGGTGGCTCTGAGGGTTAGGGATTTCCGATTGCCTTGTAAAACGCCAGAAGTAATTCCACTCCGTAGGGCCCCTGAGGAAGACCCTTAACCTGCAATTGCTCCGTCCTGGGTATGACGTTACTCTGCATCTAACTTACAGGGAAAACCTGTGGTTTGGTGGCAGGATTGGCACTCCAGCCACCGTAAAATTTTTTTAAAAAATGGTGTGTTGCTGGGGTGTCACCTGCTGCACTCGGATCTCAATCCGGGTGGTTAGACGTGTGGTGGGTACGGCAAAGTACTGTAATCAGTGCCTACCCCCAAACTCTCTCTTCCTCTCTCTCTATGCAGTTGAAATAAGGGGTGGGCAGAAGGGTCCAAAACTTATATCATAATTTAAGACTGGCACAGTGGTGGTAGCACTGCTCCCTCGCAGTAAGGAGACCAAGGTTCATGTCTGAGGTCCTCCCTGCGTGGAGTTTGCATGTTCTTTGCGTGCGTGGGTCTCCTCCGCAGTTCAAAGATGTGCAGGTCAAGTGGATTGGTGATACTAAATAAGCCTTAGTGTGTGTGTGTGCTCACCATGCGATGGACTAAGCAGGTGACCAACCATATAATTAAAAATTATCATGGTTATGGCATACATCATTATGGAAGCCGAGAGAGGACGTACAATATCGTTATTTTTTAAAATTGTCTCCTCGAGATAACAGACTAATTTTATCGAGATCTTGAGAAAAGAAAGTTTTTCATTTCTTGAGATAATGGAATAATTTTATTGAGATGTTGAGAAAACAAAAATTTGTTTTCTTGAGATAACAGAATCATTTTATTGTGATCTCAAGAAAACAAAACTTAACCTTTGCTCCTAGCATCATGCTCGCTTAGATTGCAACACCTATACAGCTGAGGCCTTGCTAACCGTCTTCTTCTTAAATGACAGACACTAACGTTATTATTTTCTAAACTAAGAAATAAACTACTGAAGCTGAAAGAGGATGTGCAATATTGTTATCTTTTTTAATTGTCTCCTCAAGACAACAGACTAATTTTATCGAGATCTTGAGAAAACGAAAATTTGTTTTCTTGAGATAACGGAAAAAATTGTACCACGATCTCGAGAAAGCGAAACTTAACCTTTGCTCCTGGCATCAGGCTCACTTAGATTGCAATGCTTATACAGCTGAAGCCTCGCTAACCGTCTTCTTAAATGACGGACACTAACGTTATTATTTTCTAAACTAAGGCATAAACATATTTCAGCCTGCGTCAGTCCTTGATTGAACAAAAATGTGATGCGCTGATCAATACAGTTCTGCTCTTCTGCCACTTCAAACAGGACGTAGCTTCAATAAGCTAAACATTAAACGTTAGATACAATTATTTCATAATTTCGAGAAAACAAGATCTTTTGTTTCATCGAAATCTCGATAAAAGTAATCTGTTATCTCGAGGAAACAATTTAAAAAATAACGATATTGCACGTCCTCTCTCGGCTTCCGTAATTTAAGAAGACGCTTAGCAAGGCTTCAGCTGTATAGGTGTCGCAATCTAAGCGAGCCTGATGCCAGGGGCAAAGGTTAAGTTTCGTCTTCTTGAGATCGCGACAAAATGATTCCGTTATCTCAAGAAAACAAAGTTCGTTTTCTCGAGATCTTGATAAAATTAGTCTGTTATCTCGAGGAGACAATTTTAAAAAATAACGATATTGCATGTCCTCTCTTGGCTTCCGTACATTGTGGTATAATTGATGTACAATTACTTTCCAGACCAACTCCAATTTAGGCGCCTCTGTTGGCCTAATTCCATAATAATAATAATAATTATTATTTATATTCATAAAGTTGTTTTCTTGCTACTTAAAATTCTTCACATAGTGAGTGGGGAGCCACTTCAACCACCACCAATGTGCAGCATCCACCTGGATGACGCAATGGCAGCCATTTTGTGCCACTCGGCTCACCTCTCATTAGCTACTAGGTGGTTAAGGGGTAAGAGAGATAGACAGCCAATTAGAGACAGGGGATGATTAGGGGGTAAGCATGACTACAGTAGGCCATGGTGGGCAGTGTTTGAAAGTCCTCCCTGTGTCTGCGTGGCTTTCCTCCCAGTCTCCAGAGACAAAAAGGTCAGGTGAACTGGCGACGCTAAGTTGGCCCTGTTAAGCGCCTGGTGTGTACATGTGGGCCTTGTGAAGGCCTGGCATCCCATCCGGGGTTTGTTCCTGCCCTGCATCCTGTGCTAGCTGGTCTGGATTCCTGATAAAAAATGAACCCTAACATGGATTAACTGGATTAGAAGATGCATTTGCAATTTTTAAAAAATGAGAAATGCTGCTCTGCTGTGATCAAGTGACCAGATGCCGTGAAGGTTATGAAATATAGCTTTAATAATAATAACAAATCATTACATTTATAAAGCGCTTTCTCACTACTCAAAGCACTTTACATTGTGAGTGGGTAGCCAATTCAGCCACCACTAGTATGCAGAATCCACCTGGATGATGTGATGGCAGCCATTTTGGTGCCTTGCACTCACCACACAAGAGCTGTTAGGTGGTGAAGGAGTGAAAGAGAGAGAGAGAGACAGCCAATTAGAGACAGGGCATGATTGGGGGTCCAGAGTAACTAGGCTATGGTGGGCAATTTAGCTTTGACATTGTGATACACCCTACTCTTCAAAGGATGCCCAGGGATCACAGAGAGTCAGGACCTCGGCTTTACGTCTCGTCTGAAGGATGGCACCACTTTTAAAGAACGGTGTCCTCGTCACTACACTGGGGCATTGGGATCCACCCACAGTGACCACACGGTTAGCGCCCCCTGCTGGCCTCACCAACACCTCTTTCAGCAACAACCCAAGTTACTCCAAGTACTGGCCTGGGGCCGGAATAGGCTTAGCTGCAGATGGGTGACCTCTTCTGAAGTGCAGGTGGTATGGCTGCTGGCTCAACCAAGTGCCTTAAAACAGAATGTTAAGGAAGATCAAAATCAAAAAGGGAAAGTCGGAATATGAAATTAAAATAGCAAAAGTAGGGATTTGTGAAGAAAGTTTTACATTGCAGTATTTATTCAAATCATGGATAAAGTCCCGGCCGGGCCCGAACACGCTGAGCCTCTTCTGGAATGCAGATGGGATTGAAGAACCATTTATTCAGGCATCGCTCCAAAGCAGCCTGGAAAAACTGAAAATTGAAGTACAAAGCAGTTAACACGATAAAACTAAAAAACAAAATCACTGACAACAAAACGAGACAAAAGCCAAAGACTGGCAGTTTACGGCTGATGATACAACAAACTCCTTTGAGCTTCACTGAACCAGGAATGGAGGGAAACCACCCTTCCTCCTCCTTCTTCTTCTACATCACACACTCCTGAGGAACCGAGTGTGCCCAGTCATTTGTGAGGGACATAAGTGTGCATTAGAAGCAAGAATTTGATGTTGTAACCTCACTCATGAATTGTGAGTACATTTAGTGAACAAATACTTGTGGTGTAATTTAAATGGCACAACCATTTTAGATGACTTTAACTAAATAATAATGGTGTGTATATAATCTGCAACCGTCAGCTACAGTTTACATTCAGCATCGATTTTCTAAGAGTCGCTTCACTTCTTTAAAAGTCATAAAAGCCAGCAGAGGCTCCGTCGATCTTTCCAGGCTAATTATTCAGCAGGTGTACAGTATATTAAACAATGGCAGCCATGGTTATTATTGCTGATCAAACATATTTGTAGCTGTTAAGATAGCTGAAGATAGGCTCTCTACAGCATGCCAAGGTATCCCTTTTGCTTATTTAACTTTAAGAAATATTTTATCTTATCTAGAACAGATGTAAGCTCTGCTGATTCCGTCTCCCTGACATAAGTATCTTTAGAATGTGAAGAAACGGCGCCTGGAAATCGTCAAGGAGGGAACTGAGGAACTGCGTGTGAGCTCTCGGAAATGAAGCGCTCTCTCTCTCTCTCCTTCGCTCTCTCTCTCTCTCTTTCCCTATATAGTGGCTTTAAAAAAGAGTTCTTTCTTTGTTTTCCTATATATTAGCTTTCTTTCTTTCTTTCACTATATAGTGGCTTTCATAATGAGTTCTTTCTTTCTTTCTTTCTTTCTTTCTTTCTTTCTTTCTTTCTTTCCCTATATAGTGGCTTTAATAAAAGAGTTCTTTCTTTCTTTCTTTCTTTCTTTCTTTCTTTCTCTATGCAGTGGCTTTCATGAGTTCTTTCTTTCTTTCCCTATATAGTGGTTTTAAAAAAGAGCTCTTTCTTTCATTTTCTATATAGTAGCTTTCTTTCTTTCTTTCTTTCTTTCTTTCACTATACAGTGGCTTTCATAATGAGATCTTTCTTTCTTTCTTTCTTTCTTTCTTTCTTTCTTTCCCTATATAGTGGCTTTAATAAAAGAGTTCTTTCTTTCTTTCTTTCTTTCTTTCTTTCTTTCTTTCTTTCTTTCTTTCTTTCTTTCTTTATATAGTGGCTTTCCTTATAAAGTGCTCTGAGGATGTTGATGGAGAAGTATAGAGAAGGCCAGAAGGAGTTGCATTGTATCTTTGTGGACCTGGAGAAAGCAGATGACAGGGTGACTGAGAGGAGCTGTGGTGTTGTATGAGGAAGTTGGGAGTGGCAGAGAAGTACGTAAGAGTTGTACAGGAGGGAAGTGTGACCGTGGTGAGGTCTGTGGTAGGAGTGACGGAGGTGGGATTACATCAGGGATTGTCTCTGAGCCCTTTCTAATATGCAATGGTGATGGACAGGTTGACAGACGGGATTAGACAGGAGTCCTCGTGGACTGTGATGTTTGCTGATGACATTGTGATCTGTAGTGAGAGTAAGGGAGCAGGTTGAGGAGACCCTGGAGAGGTGGAGATATTAGAGGAG
>JANRMT010061414.1:6389014-6407110 GCA_026402145.1 Polypterus bichir lapradei | reverse complement strand
GGTGGAGTGGGTGGAGAAGAGTGTCAGGAGTGATTTGTGACAGATGGGTATCAGCAAGAGTGAAAAGGAAGGTTTCCAGGACAGCAGTGAGACCAGCTACGTTATATGGGCTGGAGACGGTGGCACAGGAGACAGAGCTGGAGGTGGCAGAGTTAAAGATGCTAAGATTTGCATTGAATGTAACGAGGATGGACAGGATTAGACATGAGGACATCAGAGGGTCAGATCAGGTTTGGAGACAAAGTCAGAGAGGCGAGATGGTGTTGGTTTGGACATTAACAGAGGAGAGATGAGGGGTATATTGGGAGAATGGTGCTAAGGATAGAGCTGTGAGTCAAAAGAAAAAGAGGAAGACCTAAGAGAAGGTTTATGGATGTGGTGAGAGGGGACATGCAAGTGATGGAGGTGACAGAACAAGATGCAAAAGAGAGCAAAGGAAGATATGGAAGAAGATGATCCGCTGTAGCCACCCCTAACGGGAGCAAGATTTTTTATTAATCATTTTTATATGAATAGTTTTGGGTTGTGGAACAAGTTTCCATTATTTCTTATGGGGAAATTCACTTTGACATACGAGTGCTTTGGATTACAAGCACGTTTCCGAAACGAATTATGCTCGCAAACCAAGGCACCACTGTATGACTTCTGCTAACCAAAACTATTGTAATGGACCACATAGAAACATCTCCAGGATATTCACAATGTCCTTTCCAGTACTTTTCCTTTTTCAGTTTGAAACCAGAGGTCTCACCCAGGCGTCATACAGCACCATTCATCGTTGCGATTATAAACCTCTCAGAAGTCCCAAATGCTACTCAAGATCATTTGCAGAATAAAACGAAATTTTCCACCCACCAAACGCACAGAAAGGCCCACATATTCGCAACTCAGTAACCTTTAAAGGACATTTTTGTTATAGACCTTTGCTTCCCCTTTCTATTTAAGTGTGGAGGCAGTCGTTGAGCACATTCAAACAGCGCTCAGTTCTACTTCAGAGGCAACGCCATAGTAGGGGGCAGGAGGCGGTAGAGACGGGAATGCTAAGGTTACCAGCGGTCCGCTCCAATGTTTTTCTTGGCAGATCCTTCTTAATTTTCACCACCTATGCATCAAAGATCTCTAAGTGTTAAATATTCTTGCAGCTTTCAGGTTTATGAATTTTATCCCGAATTTAATACGGCTGCTGTGTTCAAAGGCAAGCCAGAGGCTACTGCGAAAGCTGCAGATTTGACTTCATGGTGGAGGCTCTCCAACTGGGATTTCGTTACAATACAAAGCTTTATGCCTTGAACTTTACCCCATCGGAATAATCTATAAAGTAAACATTCTTAACGGTTATTTTGATCTTTCAAACATGACAAGCAAAAAAGAGGAGTTGATTTTAGCACCGCAATTTTTAGAAGCATTTGAAATGACGTAAATCATGAGTGTCAGTGGGACAAAGGGGCCGATTGTGAACTCTGGGAGGAAACAGCAGAGAGGGGCTGCCACCCCATCAGGCTGAAAGGGTGGACAGATTTGGATATCTCGGTGCCCCGACCTGGTCCAAAGTCACCAATGCGTTAGTAAAAGAAGGCGAGACCACCTCAGACAACTTGGGGATTTCAGGCTGCCATCTCAATTATTTGAGAACTTCTATAAATTCAACATCAAAAGTAACCTGTGGGGAGCAGCAGGCCGCGGGACCAGGACTACAATACAATACAATACAATTTAGTTTTGTTATAGCCTAAAATCACACAGAGAGGGCCGCAATGGGCTTTAGTAGACCCTGCCTTTTGCCAGCCCCCCAAGCTTTGACTCTCTAAGAAGACAAGGAAAAACTCCCAAAGAAACCCTTGTAAGGAAGAAACCTTGGGAAAGGCAACTCAAAGAGAGACCCCTTTCCAGGTAGGTTGGGTGTGCATTGGGTGCTCAAAAATAAAAAAAGGGGGTAAATACAAAACAATGGAAGTGATGTCACCGGGGCTGGAACAGGAAGTGACATCATCAGACCATGGCGAAATTTCCCATGGTTGGTCTGCCAATGAAAAAGTATAAGGATCAGTGCACTCTGCCACCCCCAGGTCTCCCTTTGAGCCTTTTAGCTGCCTCCCATACACATGTGTGTGACAAATCACAGAAAAGAGTTATATTACCACAGAGAACTGTCCATACATTTCACCAGATACGAGGTCTGTCTATTAAATAACAGACTGACAAAATAACTCCCTTTTATTTATATCAAAAGAAGGGGGCTTCGCCCCCTGCTCACTTTGCTCGCCAACCCCCAAGGCCTGCGCTACGTGCCAGCAACTTTACGTCTCTGCCGCTCGCATATGTGGATTTCCCTTTTTACCAAACCACAAATCTTTTAATTCTTGCAGATCGGCCTCTTCACTGGGAAGAAACACTACTTTTCCCTCATGGCAACACAAATTAGACGATCTACAAGTCTCCGACTTAACGTTTAAATCCAAACAATATAATCAATCTGTTTTTGCTGTTCCGTTATTTCACTGAGTAATAATTTCCATTTGTTTGCACTAATGCGATCTTTACTATCATTTTTTTGAGACTTCTGAATTTTTGTGCTTTCATTATCTTTAACCTGCTCTGCATCTGTATCACGCCAACGTTTTTGAATTCTTTACGAAGTTCTACTTTGTCCGTTTTTTCACCGAGTAATAATTTCTGTTTGTTTGCGCTAAAAAAAAAATGCATAGTAATGTAAATTCTAAGCAAACACGTAAATGTAGAAGGATTAACACTTTAAAAATAGCTTGCCTTAATGCTAGAAGTATCAAAAATAAGGTAAGTGAGTTGGAGTTGTATGTAGCAGAGCATAATTATGATATTATAGCAATAACGAAAACCTGGCTAAATAACAAAGATGGAGATGAGTGTAACATAGAGGGATACACATTTTTTAGGAAGGATAGACCGAACAGAAAAGGAGGTGGGGTTGCTGTTTATGCCAAACAGGGTTTAAATGTAAGTCCTCTTCAGTTGGATGATGAGCCCCATCTTAGTGAGGACATGTGGCTTCGCCTGGAAAATATTAGGGAAAGAGGTCTTATTTTAGGAGTATGTTATAGACCACCCAATTCAGACAATAATTTCAACACACATCTTTTTAGTAATATCAAAAAGGCAAGTTTACAGGGGGATATTATAGTCATGGGGGACTTTAATTATCCAAATATTAACTGGGATAACCTTGCAGATGGAGGAGCACAAGAGCAGGAGTTTTTAGAAGTAATCAGCGACTGTTTTTTAACACAGCATGTTAAAGTACCAACACGGGGTGAAGCCTGTCTAGATTTAGTATTCTGTAATAATCAGGATAGAATTGAGGGTGTAGAGGTGATTGGACCACTAGGGTCAAGTGACCATAATGTAATACAGTTCTCAGTATTTTGTAATAGTACGGATGCAAAGACTAAAATTGTTAAGTTGAACTTTGGTAGGGCTAATTTTGAGAAGATGCGACAAAGTCTAAGTAGGATAGACTGGGATAAGCTTTTAAGTGTGGAGACAGTCGAGGAGCAGTGGAACGGGTTTAAAAATGTTTTACATGTAATGCAGGACCGATACATACCTAAATTTGGAATTAATAGGAAATTTAAAAAAACTCCACGATGGATTAATAAAGATTTAAAAAAGAAGTTGCAAAGGAAAAAACTGCTGTATAAGGCATATAAGACTAATGACTGCAAAGTGAATCGTAAAGCGTATGAAAATATGAGAGCAACCATTAAGAAGGATATCAGGGAGGCTAAAAGACAGTTGGAGAGGAATAGAGCAGATAAGGCGAAAGAAGACCCCAAGAGATTCTTTCAGTATTTTAGTAGTAAAAGAACAGTCAAGGAGGAGGTCAAGTTCATCAGGAATAGTAAAGGGGAATTAAAAGATACAGACAGTGAAATAGCAGATGCCCTAAACTTACATTTTTCGGAGGTGTTTACAAGTGAGCGAGTGGATAACCTCCCAGAGGTAAACGCAACTACTAAGGAGGTACTGAGGGATTTGGAAATTGAAGAGGGAGAAGTGCTGCTCAGATTAAATAAGATGAAATCAAACAAATCACCAGGAACAGATCATATTTATCCTCGTGTTCTTAAGGAGGCTAGTGAGTACATATATAAACCCTTGACACATATTTTTAGGAAGTCAGTGAGCACTGGAGAGATTCCGAAGGACTGGAAAATGGCAAATATCATTCCATTATATAAAAAGGGTGACCGGGCAGATCCAAGCAACTATAGGCCAGTAAGCTTAACATGCATCACAGGAAAATTAATGGAAGGAATTATTAAGGATAAGATTGAGCAACACATGGCAAGGACAGGAGTTATTCTGACCAGTCAGCATGGGTTCAGAAGAGGGAGGTCGTGCTTTACTAACATGTTGGAATTCTATGAGGTTGCAACAAAAGCATACGATCAAAGTGGAGCATATGATGTTATTTATCTGGACTTTCAGAAAGCATTTGATAAGGTGCCACATGAGAGGTTGGGCATCAAGTTAAAAGAAGTGGGAGTTCAGGGTGATGTTTTTAGATGGGTACAGAATTGGCTCAGACACAGGAAGCAGAGGGTGATGGTGCGAGGAACCTCATCAGAACTGGCCGATGTTAAGAGTGGTGTTCCACAGGGGTCAGTGCTAGGGCCGCTGCTATTTTTAATATATATAAATGATTTAGATAGGAATACAAGTAACAAGCTGGTTAAGTTTGCAGATGATACCAAGATAGGTGGATTAGCAGATAATTTGGAATCTGTTATATCATCACAGAAGGACTTGGATAGCATACAGGCTTGGGCAGATTTGTGGCAGATGAAATTTAATGTCAGTAAATGTAAAGTATTACACATAGGAAGTAAAAATATTGGGTTTGAATACACAATGGGCGGTCGGAAAATCGAGAGTACACCTTATGAGAAGGATTTAGGAGTCATAGTGGATTCTAAGCTATCAACTTCCCGACAATGTTCAGAAGCCATTAAGAAGGCTAACAGAATGTTAGGATATATAGCACGATGTGTGGAGTACAAGTCCAAGGAGGTTATGCTCAGCCTTTATAATGCACTAGTGAGGCCTCATCTTGAGTACTGTGTGCAGTTTTGGTCTCCAGGCTACAAAAAGGACATAGCAGCACTAGAAAAGGTCCAGAGAAGAGCGACTAGGCTGATTCCAGGACTACAGGGGTTGAATTATGAGGAAAGATTAAAAGAGCTCAGCCTTTACAGTTTAAGCAAAAGAAGATTAAGAGGTGACATGATTGAAGTGTTTAAAATTATGAAGGGAATTAGTACAGTGGATCGAGACTTGTATTTTAAAATGAGTTCATCAAGAACACGGGGACACAGTTGGAAACTTGTTAAGGGTAAATTTCGCACAAACATTAGGAAGTTTTTCTTTACACAAAGAACGATAGACACTTGGAATAAGCTACCAAGTAGTGTGGTAGACAGTAAGACGTTAGGGACTTTCAAAACTCGACTTGATGTTTTCTTGGAGGAAACAAGTGGATAGGACTGGCGAGCTTTGTTGGGCTGAATGGCCTGTTCTCGTCTAGAATGTTCTAATGTTCTAATGTTCTAATGTGATCTTTACTATCATTTTTCTGAGACTTTAGAATTTTTGTGCTTTTATTATCTCTAACCTGCTCTGCATGTGTATCGCGCCAACGTTTTTGCATTCTTTACGATGTTCTACTTTGTCATCTACTCTTTGTCTTTTATTTCCAGCCCCAGGTGTAGTTAAATCTATTGGCACAAAGTCTCATCTTGTGGGATGTGAAAGTGTCTCTTTCTTTTTTATTATAATAGAGAGAATTCTAAAACTTGCCCCCTTCACTATGCTCCCCATTCACAATTACAAAACGATGCACTCTTGGTTCCCATGGGTCGAAAGGCATGGAGCAGATCTGTTTCTGTCAGCTGTTTCAAGACATCTGACGTTTTACATTGACTCAAAGCGTGTTCCTTTAGCAAGCGATTTCAATTTAGGAAAAAACACATCGGTACGAGACATGCTGTCTTCCCCAAAAGCCTCAGTAAGCATTTGAAAAGATTCCATTGGCGTTTTGTTCGATTTTACAAAAAATTTCAAATGGATACATTGCTCAGCTTTTCAGTTTAGTGGGATTCTGGCACACGAGGGGAAACGCACCTGCATTAAATGGTGGCGGACAGGCAGAAAGTGTTGTCATTCGTCATGCAGGTTTGAGTTCATGGTGGAGGCTCTCCAACTGGGATTTCGTTACAATACAAAGCTTTATGCCTTGAACTTTACCCCATCGGAATAATCTATAAAGAAACATTCTTAACGGTTATTTTGATCTTTCAAACATGACAAGCAGGAAAGAGGAGTTGATTTTAGCGCCGCAATTTTTAGAAGCATTTGAAATGACGTAAATCGTGATTGTCAGTGGGACAAAGGGGATTGTGGACTCTGGGAGGAAGCAGCAGAGAGGGGCTGCCACCCCATCAGGCTGAAAGGGTGGACAGATTCAGATATATCGGTGCCTGACCTGGTCCAAAGTCACCAACGCGTCGGTAAAGAAGGCGAGACCACCTCAGACGTCTTGGGGATTTCAGGCTGCCATCTCAAATATTAGAGAACTTCTATAAATCCAATGTTGAAAGTATTCTGTGGGGAGCAGCAGGCTGCAGGACCATGATAAGAATACAATTTATTTTTGTATAGCCCAAAATCACACAAGGAGGGCCACGATGGGCTTTAACAGACCCTGCCTTTTGATAGCCCCCCAGCCTTGTCTCTCTAAGAAGACATGGAAAAACTCCCAAAAAAAAACCCTTGTAAGAAAAAAAAAATGGAAGAGACCTCGGGAAAGGCAACTCAAAGAGAGACCCCCATTCCAGGTAGGTTGGGCGTGCAGTGGGTGTCCAAAAAAAAAAAAAAGGGGGATAAATACAATACAATACAATACACAGAACTGAACACAAGTCATCCTCAACAACAACATTTATTTCTGTCACACATTTTTATACAAATGATGTCGCTCAAAGTGTACAGGATGAAGAAAGAGAAAAAAAAAACAAAATACAGAAGTTAAATTAGGCAATGCTAATTAACATAGAATAAAAGTAAGGCCAGGGAGGACAGAAACAACAAACAAAAAAAAAAAATCTGCAGGGGTTCCAAGGCCACGGGACCACCCAGCCTCCTCTAGGCACTCTACCTAACATTAATGATCTCAATCAGCCCTCATGGTTTTCAGGCTTCATGTGGAAGAGCTTGATGATGATGGTTATGTGGACCTCTGGCCTTCAATCCATCAATGTGTGCGATATAATATAAATAATATAATACAAAATAATAAAATAGTGCAATCGAAATATTACAAGTACAGAGCAGAACTCAACAGTAGATGATATCACATCATATGATTTGGATTTGTTTAGAGTCCTGGAGACCTCAAGCTACCTCCCCCAATTGGCCATTCCACAGCTGAGTCAAAGCTGGGCCAGCCAATCCGATGACTTTACCTTTGGCTGGCAAATCTCTGTTGAGATTGGTGGGTTTGCACTATTGAATTTTGAGGATATCTACACCATCCCAACAATGGCTTCTTCGCTGTGTTTTGGTCAGGTCAATGATATGGCTGACTATAGTCCTGTATAGCCAGTCCAGCTCAGAGATAACAAGGAAGAGCTTCTGTCTGTTTTCCAATGAGGAAAATATCAAGAACTACATGATGTCCTATCGCTAAATCCCTTACATTAAGTTATTTATTCCATCACTTAGAGCTACTACCCTTTTAGGCTTTAGGCCGTCAACCAGGGCCCACCAGACATTGCAATCCTGAACCTTTCTTTCAGGTATAACCCACCTGTCGGCTGTCAGATTCGAAATCTCTGCCAGGTATTTTGTGGCTGACCACGTTATCTCTTTCCTGGCAGCTCAAAGCTTGTCTGGTAATGTCTGATGTTGGCTTCTGTAGAGAGCGGCCGATCCAGCCCCGGTGTCGTCTGAGAATTTCAATTTCTTAACGGATTGTTGGTTTGTCTTCTGCCATATGTTTGTGTTGCTGATTGTATTAGGCACGCAAATGTGGAAGATTCTTCTGATGCAAGTGTTGATGAAGGTCTTTGTAGTTGATACCGTAGTCTTGTTAGCTATGTATTTAGTAATTATTGATTACGATCACATATTTAAAATTCTACTTGTGATACTTGTCATGCAAGCGCACCTGGGGATCACCATCCAAGCTCTTCCCAGGTATGTGATACCACCCCGGGCAGATAGGGGCCGCTGCCACTAACTTTCTTGTCATTTTTTTTCCTTCAAAGCGCTCCCAGAAGTCAAGTTAAGTCAAGTTGGGAAGCATGCACAGGTACAGTGCATTGCCGCACCCATCACACGACAAAACAGCTCAGGATCCCCAGGCAGACACGCGGCCCAGTCCCACCCTCCAGAAATGACCTTCTATCTGCCACAGCCAGGTGTTAAATGACGTCCCCTTGGCCTGGTCCAGTCACTCGGGTCCTCAACCATGAGCCAGATCACCCTCGGGGAATCGCGACACTTGGCCATAGTTCCGTAACTGACGCTCCCTCACAATGCAGGTCATGTGCCTCATTCGGGACTCCGTGAGCAACACAAAGTCAAACCAGAGGTACCCAAAGATTCTCCAAAGAGGCACACATGAAGGAGTCCAGTCTTCATCTCAAGTCACTGGATAGCATCCATCTCTCGCAAACAGGAAGCACCAGGACTCTAAAGACTTCGTCCTTTTACAGATATCAGGAGCGCCACACACCCCTTTATGACCTCATGAACCCCCCCCCCCATGCTCTCCCAATCCGTTTACTGGCTTCATAAAAAGAGTCACCAGAGACATGAATGTCACTGCCGAGGTCCGCAACAATGAGGGTCCAGTGAGCCGGATCACCCTTGGGTAATCGCGCCACACGGCCGTAGTGCCGTAACTGACACTCCCTCACAATGCAGGTCATGCGCCTTATTCAGGACTCCATGAGCAACACAAAGTCAAACCAGCGGGACCCCTAGGATTCCCTGAAGAAACACCAAGACTCTAAAGACTTGGACCTTCATCCTTTTGCAGAGATATCGAGGGCACCACACACCCCATTCCAGCGACCTCATGACCCCCCATGCTGTAAATAAACCATGTGAGTCGGACTGAAACTCGTGTCTGCTTGTCTGTGTCGGGGTCAGGCCAGCTGTATGCACCCCAGTGGTCCGCAAGATACAGAAACACAGTCTTGTTCTTTAATAGTGTAATAAGGTGCTATATATGTGCCCGACCCGACACAGATTCACACTGGAGGCATGTATAAAATAAAAAGACTTTAATTTTTCTTCAGCTGGAGGGCACGTCTTCCCCATGTCCCCCAGCCACAACACAGTCCCAAGCACAAACCACACAAAGTAAAGCACCCTTCTCTCTCTTCTACCACCACTCCTCCAAGCTTTGTCCTCCTCCTCCCGACTCCGGCCCCCGAGTGGTGCTTGCTGGCCCCCTTTTATAGCTCACCCGGAAGTGCTCCAGCTGCTTGATTGCCGAGTTCCGGCTGCACTTCCGGGTGTGGTGAAAACACTGCCCACAAGGGCTCAGGAGTGCCAGCTGCAGCCCCCTCTGGCAGCGCCTGTGAGACTCAACATGGCTACCCACAACTCCAAATCCCAGGGAGCCCTGTGGGAAACTGAGGCACCGTTCCAACCCACGGAGGCGGCCATTTAGAGTCCAGGGGGAGGTATTGCATCTTCCATGGCTGCTCCCCCTGAGGATATAATGAAGGGGCGTGGGTCCTGGCCGTCCGTCACAATAGGCATACCTCGTATTATTACTGAGTAGGAACTATTCCATCCATCCATTATCCAACCCACTATATCCAAACACAGGGTCATGGGGGTCTGCTGGAGCCAATCCCAGCCAACACAGGGCACAAGGCAGGAAACAAACCGCGGGCAGGGCGCCAGCCCACCGCAGGTAGGAAATATTAACACAATCATTTTGCAAATGTCAAAACACTGTTTCTAAAAATTGAGCCCATCGTGTGATGTTGCTGAAACTCAACGTGGGGACTCGAGTGAGGACACCGGAGTGTAATTTTCCTTCAGGAGAAAAATCGGGAGAAGCAAAAAGAACCTGTCTAAAATGTACTTCTTTCCGATCTCATCGTTGTATAGGAGAAACCAAAAAGCTATTAAGGTGATCTCGTTTTATGATTTTTCATTCATATACGTGGTTGTATGAACAGCTCATGCTGACAGGAGGAATGAATAAACTTCACGTTGGCTCACTTACGGAATTATGAAATAAAAAAAAAAAAAAAAAAAATACAAGTTGTCATTCCCAACTGGTAATCACACAGTGTTCTTTATTTAATTAGCTGTAGACATTTACAACACCCAAATGTGTTTCTGCAGATTTTGGTTTTCCAAGACAAAAACGAGAACGTCCACAAATAACGCAAAGCAAATCAACGTAACCGTTTCCAGAGCCCAGCTGAGTTGCTCCATAGCATCAAAAACTCAACCAAAGCTTAACTATCCGCATTATTCCTCTGAACTGGGTTTGCTTTTCATTATGCCACTTCTCAAGACATCTAAACTGAAAAATTCAGCAAAGCTACAAATAACCCTGCGGCCTCTAAGGACTCATTCTGACGATGGTTTCTTCTCGATTCCCAGACTCGGGCAAGCCGTGTTATTATTGATTTGTTTGCTTCTTTCTTACTTTTAATTATGTGGGTCTGACGGGCCAGTACAATGAGCGCTACGTCTCCCATCGGACATCAGACTCGGGGGCTTTTCAGCTGTTCCCGTTTTACTCCAAACAACAAGAAAGGAAGACGGGAAACCACAAAGAAGCGCATTCTCATTACACAACTGCTCTTCATCTGTGCATCAGGGTGTTATAAAGCAAACTGTGGCTCTTTTTATTTTCTGCAATAACAATAAATTATTGCCTGTGGTCTGCCAGAGTTGCATCAGTTGTGCAATGATGCCCTTGTGTTTTGGCTGGAAGCAATAGAGAGCCCCGTTTCCGAATGTTTTGTGGTTCTCGAGCAATCATTTACTGATTTCCCCCTGAGAAGCCATCCACTCAGTAGTTGAAATGTAGTCATTACTCCGCAAGGACTGGTGAAAAAGTAGTAGCATCCATAGTCAGGCCTGACTTTATTTTATCTTATAACTAGCTGTCCCCCTGCGGTTCTGCCCGTGTAGTTTTGATACAGGACAAACTTTAAAAATCAATTGACAAAAAAAAAAATATAATTTGTATTGAAAAGAATTTATATTGACAGCTTTCACATCTGAGGGCCTCTTGATATCCAATATTTTTGGTTTTGCTATCAAGGGCGAGAATGTGGCTGTGATCTCTTTGCCAAAAATGTAAAAAAATTGGTAAGGTATCTGATCGTGTTCAGCTCAGTGGGGAGAGCGTCCTCCGTGTGGGGAGAAGAGCACGTGGCCAATGAGCAGCTACCCCTCTAAAACACACGTAAGCTCTGATCTCTCTCTCATAAAACGTCACACGTTACTCCTTAACGGTCTCTAGGTGATAATGTCTGCTGAACAAACAGGTATCGCTAGCTAAGGTTCACTCTAACGCGTGGCGAGAGGTAGAGCGACTCTAATGGAGGCCTGGCGCGTAAGCGAGGAGGACCCCTACTCCCCTCGGCCCACAGCCTCTCTCTCTCAGATTAAACAAATAAATCGGTGCAACAACCGAACTCTGATACCGAGCTCAATGAGAGAAGTCGCAAAATTATTTGGAATCTTCAAGCAACCTGTTGATGGGATAGCCTTTGGAACGCCATACACCTCAACTGCTTTAAGCAGGTTTGAGAATGTTATGTTGCATTCTTCTTCTTGTTATTATTATTATATTTGCTCATTTACAGTTGTCAATTAACTTAACATGTACTTGTTGTGGTTTGGATAAATGGAGACTAGTTGGTGACCATGTTGGAATTTGGTTGGCTCTTCTTCTATTTGCTCACTTACACTAGATCATATTTGATCCTCATGTTGATGGGATAGCCTTTGGAACTTTGCAAACCTCATCTGCATTAAGCTGCTCTGAGAGTGTTATGTTACATTCTTCTTCTTCTTAATTATTATTTACTAATTTACACCAGGTCATGTATGCAGTTATGAAATAACCTAACATGCCCATATTGTAGTTTGGATAAATGGAGAATAATGACCATGTTGGAATTTGGTTGGCCCTTCTTCTTATATTTGCTCACTTACACTGAAACATATTTAATCCTGATATTGATGGGATGCCCACCAGAACTTCGCAAACATTATCTGACATAAGCTGGTTTGAGAATGTTATGTTACATTTTCCTTCTTCTTCGCTAATTTACACCAGGCCATGTATGCAGTTATCAATTAACCTTACATGCCCATGTTGTAGTTTAGATAAATGGAGAATAGTTAATGACCATGTTGGAATTCGGTTGGCCCTTCTTCTTCTTGTTATATTTGCTCACTTACACTGGAACATATTTAATCCTGATATTGATGGTATGCCCACTGGAACTTCATAAACATTATCTGACATAAGCTGTTTTGAGAATGTTATGTTACATTTTCCTTCTTCTTCGCTAATTTACACCAGGCCATGTATGCAGTTATCAATTAACCTTAAATGCCCATGTTGTAGTTTAGATAAATGGAGAATAGTTAACGACTATATTGGAATTCAGTTGGCCCTTCTTCTTATCCATCCATCCACCCATTATCCAACCCGCTATATCCTAACACAGGGTCACGGGGGTCTGCTGGTGCCAATCCCAGCCAACACAGGGCGCAAGGTAGGAACAAACCCTGGGCAGGGTACCAGCCCATCGCAGTTCGTCTTCTTATTATTGTTATTATATTTGCTCACTTACACTGGAACATATCAGGAACTTCACAAACCTTATCTGCCTTAAGCTGGCTTGAGAATTTTATGTTACATTCTTCTTCTCCTCCTCCTCCTCCTTCTTCTTTTCTAATTTACAGCAGGTCATGTATGAAGTTTTCAATTACTCTTACATGCCCATGTTGTAGTTTGGATAAACAATCACTAGATGACAATGGGCGGCACGGTGGCGCAGTGGTAGCGCTGCTGCCTCGCAGTTAGGAGACCCGGGTTCACTTCCCGGGTCCTCCCTGTGTGGAGTTTGCATGTTCTCCCCGTGTCTGCGTGGGTTTCCTCCCACAGTCCAAAGACATGCAGGTTTGGTGGATTAGCGATCCTAAATTGTCCCGTGTGTGTCCTGCGGTGGGTTGGCACCCTGCCCGGGATTGGTTCCTGCCTTGTGCCCTGTGTTCGGATTCAGCGGGTTGGAGAATGGATGGATAGATGATAACGTCTGCTGAACAAACAGGTATCACTAGCTAAGCGGAGGCAAGTTGCGCTCCAACACGTGGCGAGAGGTTGGACAACTTGAGCGGAGGCTGGAGCGTGAATGAGGAGGGCCCCCTCCCCACCTTCCCTCGGCCTGGTGTGAGTCTCTCAGAATAGCGCAAATAATATCGGTACCACAACTGAACTCTAATTCTTAGCACAATGAGAGAAGTCGCAAAATCAACCGGAATGTTCAAGCAAATTATATATTATAATCCGTTATGTAGTTCTCTTGTGAAAAGCGGACAGACAGACATGTTTTAGATTTTATACAGAGAAAGGTAATAGGTAGTGAACCTGAATCTCACCGTTGGGCTTTTATGCGTTTTCCTTTATTACCTTCAGATAATAAGCTTTGTTGCTTATTAAATTATTCTAAAACTTCAGATTTGCTTCTTTTGTTCAACTTATGCCTGCGAACGAGTAGAATAAGTCACATCCCAAAAGATATTAAAGGGTGGAAGGTGATAACCAGTTACGCTTCAGTCAAAGTGTGTCATTCACAGCTAAAACGTTCCACTAAAGCCTATTTTTCGTGTGTAAATGGAGCGACTTTAGCGTGAACCTTCACATTCTCCATAGTCTTTACTGATCTGTTCTGTAGCGTCTTCTTTCTTTTGGCTTAATTTGCACCTTTGCCAGCTTTCGCACCGGAGACTATCAAGAAGAAATCTCACAGAGCGAGATCAGGCGAACGTGAAGGTCACCCGACATCGCCACGCAGGGAGATCAGCTTCCCCGGAAACACCTTCAGCAAATCTTTCACGGATCTCCGTGCAGGCCGTATGAGCTGTCGCTCCATCTTGTTGAGACCAGACATCCAACATATCCATTTCTTCCAGTTGGGACTGCAAAAAGTGCTCTCTAGCAGTTCAATGTAACGTTCTGAGGTGACGGTGACCGTTCCTTCCCTCTCCTCAAAAAAGTAAGGGCACTACAATGGCAAATTCTGCACCAAATTGTAACACGTGTGCTCACTGTGCGGGGGTCTCTGATGAAGTTCACGAGGGTCGGTTTCAGCCCAATAGAGAAAGGTTTGCTTATTTACGCAACCATTCAAATGGAAATGTGCCTCGTCGCAGATGTCACATGACGATGGCATCTCGATGATCGGTCTACAGAATGTTGGCGCACAACTCTCTACGTCTCTCCCAGTCTCCCTCAGTGAGTTCCTGCACTGCCATCATTTTGTATGGATGGAAATTAAGGTCCTCATGCAAAATCAAAGACGTGTTGGAAATGCCGAAGGCAGAAACACGCTGAACGTCTAGGAGAATGCAAAATGGATGCCCTTACAGCTTGGATGTTTTCAACCATTCGTAAAGTCTGAGGACGTCCAGAGATTTTGTGTTCAATGTTGTACCCGTCTGTCTAAATTTAGGATTGTTTTTAGATTTCGGATGTCACCGTTAGGAGGAATGCTGAAGTGTGTTTGGAAGGCGCGTTGCGTAGTGATGATGGGTTTGTTGTTTTTGAAGAACATTTCGACAGCGAAAGCAACATTGTGCACCGGACCAAGGCATGTGGCTAACTGAAAACTACAAGGGATTGCCCATCAAAGTACCCTACAAACCCCAACCCCAATATACCCCAAACCCCAACCCACTAGGCTGTCTCAGCCTCGCGCAATGACCTTAAAAAATGGGGTACTTCATTTTGGCTCACCCTGTACCTCTTGTCACCGTAAGTGGCGTTGCCATAGGCACGTCAGCTACACAAACCTGCCAAGCACCACGATCAGCTGATGCTGGTACCTCACAAATCGGAAATCGGAGTCTGAAAAGTCAGAGTCCAAGTCAGCGATAACGTGCAAAACGTCGCCCACGGAGTATTTTGCTTTACATATTCGCTTTGATCTCTCGCTGGATGTCGACGACATATTTGCATTTCTACTCGCGTTGTCAGAGCAACCAAATCTAACATTCCTTCAAGCAAGGAGAGTCCAACTAAAACATAATGCCGGGTTCTGCCACCGTTGACAGTTGATTGCCACCTCCATTTGACAGAAGTCGACATCTGCCCTGAAAGAGTTCAAATTACAAGCCTTTCTGAAGACGTGTTGTCACTTTGACATGGGGGGGGTTATTGAGTTGTAGATTGTGGCAGAAACTTCCGAGAAAGACAGGAAGAGTTCAATCAATCAGCTTTTATTCAGTCACAGACGAATACATGGATTCATGCTGTGAAAGAAATAGCTGAAGACACAACGAAGGTTTGGGGCAGCCACCCGTAGAGTTTCCCTGGTTGCGAAAGGCTTAAATTTGCGTACAATGTGTACAGGTTAGATGTCGACTTTTGTCAAAAGGAAGAGCTGACAATGGTAACTGGACACTGTGAAAAAAACAACTGTTATGTTTTAGTTGGACTCTCGTTGCCTGAAGGAACGTTAGCTTCATTGGTCTGACCGAGATTTCTTGCGCTCGTGTGGGTAGCAAGGCGCAGACAACAGCAAAAATGGCACTGACAGCTGGCGAGAGATCAAAGTGATTGCATAAAGCAAACTACTGCATGGACGACGTTTTGCCTATTATCTCTGAACTGGGGCTATGACTTGCCAGACTCCGATTTTGATACAAGTGATCGAAAATGAATGGAGGTTCCAGCTTCAGCTGATTGGTCCCCAGTTAATTGTGGTGCTGAATGGGTTCATGTAGCTGATATGCCTATGGCAATGTTCACCAGGGAGGAGTGCCAGTTAACAATGAAGAGAGGTAGAAACTAGATTGCAATGCACTGCAACTGGGATCGCTGCTGCTGCTGCCTCAGCCACATGAAGACACCTCGGCAGCAAGCCTGCCGCACATTCTTGTCAAACTGGCTGCCACAGCGTGCAGCAACAGACGTTTTATCTTGATTTCTGTGTGAAACCATTGCTTTTCAGAAACTCTTTTCAGTTCTCAAAGAGTTAAGTATGGAGGATGAAGGGGTTTTATAGGTGGTTCACAGGAAGTGACGTCTTTGGGGGCTGGGACAGGAGGTCACATCTTCGGGGACGGGGACAGGAAGTATTTCTCATGTTTGGTCCGCGAAGTTTAAAGACAGAGGTTTGGTGATCTCCACCGCCCCCTGACTTGATGTGGAATTGCCATTTCTTGGTCCCTTTGGTTGACTCCAAAGTGACGTCTTCGGGGGCTGGGACAGGAAGTGACATCTTCGGGGACGGGGACAGGAAGTATTTCTCATGTTTGGTCCTCGGAGTTTAAAGACAGAGATTTGGTGATCTCCACCGCCCCCTGACTTGATGTGGAATTGCCATTTCCTGGTCCCTTTGGTTGACTCCCAAGCGCACGTGTGTGACAATGCTTTGCAAGGCAAAAGAGCGCAGATTCCCCTTTTTTTCGATCAACTTTATATGTTTTTTCCTCCCTCTGCCTTCCCCTTACTTATTAATAAGCATGATATCGTTTATCTAAGCATTTCATCTTACATTGTGCGAATCGGCCAGTTGTTTCTGTTTTGTGTATGTGTCAGAGGGGGCCATAAAGAAGGAAAGGTCATCTTTCCTGTGTCTAACGGACGCATTCCTAAAGAGGAAGTTGTCCTAGGTCAGCTTACTGCACCCTGTCCTATGACAGACGCCTGCACGAATAACTAACCTGCCGTTAGAGCAGAACAGCTTTGTCAGCTTTTAACCCTTAGTGTAGCTTGCAAGCAGTTCATTTTTTTTTCACAAGATTGAACGACAGATTTCTCGATTCATAATTAAATCCACAGCACAACAAATTGTGCAGAAGGTGCAGGGGTCTGGACCTTCTCGGTCCGCTGTATCTATCTTCAAACTCTTTACGTTCTTCTGGTCGTCTCATCTCAGGGATTATATGAAAGTGGACACCTAACAGTTATCGGAAATTGTTTTGAAAAGAACTCGACAAAACTGTTTGTGCGCCTCATAATGTAACATTTTTCAAATAACATGCATGGAATATTTTCCTAACTTAATGAATGTTTTGAACATGTCGGTCTGATTTGATCTGTCCGAGGACATCCATCAATTGTGGGGGGTAGCCTGGGTGGTGGTGGTAAGGCTCAAGCCAGTATAGCAGAGGAAGGTGAGAGTCAACTGGGAGCCGTCACGAATGTACATAAACACTGGGGATTTGCAACCTCAAGCAGAAATGTGCCTTTGAAGAGTTGGCCGGCCAAGAGCTTTGATTCCATCACCCACTGTCGCTGTCTCATTGTTAGTTTAAGCAGATTTCGATTTGATACTGGGCTGCCCCCCCCCCCCCCCCATCCTTTGTACATAAGTTTATGAAAGCAGTTAATTTGGTCCGAAAAGCCTTCCCGTGATGTTTATGTTCACACTGAAGGGCTTACAATGTTTCAGCCTGCCCTTTTGGCCTTCATTTCCTAATTCATGTTTAGCTTTGAGAAAGTGATACTAAATTCCAAATCTTTCCTTAGGTCAGCTCCCAGCGTGGAGTAGAATTTCATACCAGTCTTATCTCAGTTATAAACATCCTGTGGAGCGGTTGGAACATTAGGACGACGAGCCCAAGAGATAAAGGGACAGAGTCTTTATATTCCTAATGTCCACGGCTTTGTGTTTTTGCGTAATCTGTTTTAATGCATGTGCCTGACAAGAGAAGAACATTAAACCAGCACTCACTCCATAAGCTGGGTACCTTCACGTAAAGTGAAACCCAAAATGCATTGCGTTTGCTACAAACTAGACTTTAATAGGAGGAGCAGCTCTTGTGTCGTCATTATTA
>JANRMT010061414.1:6376052-6389004 GCA_026402145.1 Polypterus bichir lapradei | reverse complement strand
TGCACCACCACCATCTACTCAAAGCACCGTGATGTTCCAACATGGATGGATTAAAAGCCAGAAGTCTGCATGACCATCATCATCAAGAGCGTCCGTGAGAACCCTAAATCCAAAGAGGACTGTTTCATTTATGTTAGGTAGAATGCCCAGAGGGGACTGGGCGGTCTTGTGGCCTGGAACCCCTGCAGATTTTATTTTTTTTCTCCAGCCGTCTGGAGTTTCTTTTGTTTTTTCTGTCCTCCCTGGCCATCGGACCTTACTCTTTTTCCATGTTAACTAATGTTGTCTTATTTTAATTTCTTATTTTGTCTTTTATTTTTCTTCATTATGTAAAGCATTTTGAGCTACTTTTTTGTATGAAAATGTGCTATATAAATAAATGTTGTTGTTTGTACAGCGCCCTTGGAGCAATTGAAGGTTAAGGGCCTTGCTCAAGGGCCCAGCAGAGTAGGATCTCTTTTTTGGCAGTGACGGGGATTCGAACCGGCAACCTTTGGGATACCAGCACAGATCCTTAGCCTCAGAACCACCACTCTGCCCCTTTTACTCTTATTAGCTCCTGTGTCATCATTATTTGCTCTTGTGTCATCATTAGCTGTAACCTATGGGTCCCGTCGAGGGACAGACTGTATGCCTAATCATCACAGCTTAGGACCAGGGCACTGAACACGTACCACCAGTGGAACATCTTAAAGCAGCAGGCTGACAGCAAGTTCAGAATGTGCAGCAAAGCTGAGGAGACAACCAGCCATGGCAGGAGCGGGTGCTCAGCACTATCTGCACTCGTCAATCTGTGGCAAACTATGTGGACGAATGCCTGATAAATGGTATCAGCACAGGCTTCTAGAAACTTCTGGGAAATGACCATCAAGTGGGTCATGACGGTGTACCATTTCAGCTAATTGTCCTGATATGGTGGTCCATCACAAGAAGGGGAATCAAAGCCTGCCAATCAATGTAGCAGTCCAAGGTAATGACAAAAACATGATGATGAAAGATGTGAAACAGAAGAGAAAATCTAAAGATCTGGAGATCAAGATGAACAGGATTGGGAGCACCAAGATGGGAAAGGATTCGACGAGAACCTGCAGACCACACAGTTTAGTGCAGGAGGACTCATTGATGGCAACCGCTCACATTCTCTGAAAAATTCTGGGTTAAATGTCAAGTCCCTGGTCATCATGCAGGCAAATTGCCATGATAAGCTAATAATATTATTAATAATAATAATAATAATAATAATAATAAGTATATTATTATAGTAATAATAATAAGGGACAACCAAATTCCAACATGGTCATTAACTATTCTTCATTTTTCAAAACTACAATATGTCCATGTTAGGTTCATTGAAAACTGCACACTTGGCCCAGTGTAAGTGAACAAAAAGAAGAAGAAGGGTCAACCAAATTCCAACATGGTCGTTAAGTATTCTTCGTTTTTCCAAACTACAACATGGGCATGTAAGGTTAATTGATAACTGCATACATGACCTGCTGTAAATTACCAAATAAAAATAAGAAGAAGAAGAAGAAGAAGAAGAAGAAGAAGAAGAAGGAGGAGGAGGAAGAGGAGGAGGAGGAGGAGGAGGAGGTGGTAACATAAAATTCTCTAACCAGCTTAAGGCAGATAAGGTTTGCGAAGTTCCAGAGGATATCCCATCAACATCAGGATTAAATATGTTCCAGTGTAAGTGAGCAAATATAAAAAGAAGAAAAAGAGCCAACCAAATTCCAACATCTATCTAGTCTCCATTTATCCAAACTACAACAAGTGCATGTTAGGTTATTTGACAACTGCATACTTGACCTCTTGTACAGTGGGATGCAAAAGTTTGGGCAACCTTGTTAATAGTCATTATTTTCCTGTATAAATCGTTGGTTGTTACGATAAAAAATGTCAGTTAAATATATCATATAGGAGACACACACAGTGATATTTGAGAAGTGAAATGAAGTTTATTGGATTTACAGAAAGTGTGCAATAATTGTTCAAACAAAATCAGGCAGGTGCATAAATTTGGGCACCACAAAAAAGAAATGAAATCAATATTTAATAGATCCGCCTTTTGCAGAAATGACAGCCCCTAAACGCTTCCTGTAGGTTCCAATGAGAGTCTGGATTGTGGTTGAAGGTATTTTGGACCATTCCTCTTTACAAAACATCTCTAGTTCATTCAGGTTTGATGGCTTCCGAGCATGGACAGCTCTCTTTAACTCACACCACAGATTTTCAATTATATTCAGGTCTGGGGACTGAGATGGCCATTCCAGAACGTTGTACTTGTTCCTCTGCATGAATGCCTTAGTGGATTTTGAGCAGTGTTTCGTGTCGTTGTCTTGTTGAAAGATCCAGCCCCGGCGCAGCTTCAGCTTTGTCACTGATTCCTGGACATTGGTCTCCAGAATCTGCTGATACTGAGTGGAATCCATGCGTCCCTCAACTTTGACAAGATTCCCAGTCCCTGCACTGGCCACACAGCCCCACAGCATGATGGGACCACCACCATATTTTACTGTAGGTAGCAGGTGTTTTTCTTGGAATGCTGTGTTCTTTTTCCTCCATGCATAACGCCCCTTGTTATGCCCAAATAACTCCATTTTAGTTTCATCAGTCCACAGCACCTTATTCCAAAATGAAGCTGGCTTGTCCAAATGTGCTTGAGCAGACCTCACGCGGCTCTGTTTGTGCTTCCTCTGCATCACTCTCGCATACAGCATCTCCTTGTGTAAAGTGCGCCGAATGGTTGAACGATGCACAGTGACTCCATCTGCTGCAAGATAATGTTGTAGGTCTTTGGTGCTGGTCTGTGGGTTGACTCTGACTGTTCTCACCATTCGTCTCTTCTGTCTATCCGAAATCTTTCTTGGTCTGCCATTTCGAGCCTTAACTTGAACTGAGCCTGTGGTCTTCCATTTCCTCAATATGTTCCTAACTGTGGAAACAGACAGATTAAATCTCTGGGACAGCTTTCTGTATCCTTCCCCTAAACCATGATGGTGAACAATCTTTGTCTTCAGGTCATTTGAGAGTTGTTTTGTGACCCCCATGTTGCTACTCTTCAGAGAAAATTAAAGGAGGAGGGAAACTTACAATTGACCCCCTTAAATACTCTTTCTCATTCTAGGATTCACCTGTGTATGTAGGTCAGGGGTCACTGAGCTTACCAAGCCAATTGGAGTTCCAATAATTAGTTCGAAAAGTTTTGGAATCAATAAAATGACAACGGTGCCCACATTTATGCACCTGCCTGATTTTGTTTGAACAATTATTGCACACTTTCTGTAAATCCAATAAACTTCATTTCACTTCTCAAATATCACTGTGTGTGTCTCCTATATGATATATTTAACTGACATTTTTTATCATAACAACCAACGATTTATACAGGAAAATAATGACTATTAACAAGGTTGCCCAAACTTTTGCATCCCACTGTAAGTGAGATAATAGAAGAAGAAGAAGAAGAAGAAGAAGAAGAATGCAACATATCATTCTCAAACCTGCTTAATGCAGTTGAGGTTTGTGGAGTTCCAGAGGCTATCCCATCACCAGGTTGCTTAAACATTATGGTTGATTTTGCGACTTCTGTCATTGTGCTAAGTATCAGAGTTCGGTTGTGGTACCGATTTATTTGTGCGAATCAGAGAGAGAGAGGCTGTGGGCCAAGGGGAGAGGAATGTGGGACCTCAGGAGTAGGGAGCCAGGCGGTGTCCTCCTCACTCACGCGCAAACCTCGTACCTTGCCTCCACTTAGCTAGTGAACGAGAGAACTACTTAACGGATTTAGATCATATTTTTTTTGCATAATGTGCTTGAACATTCCAGTTGATTTTGTGAGCTTCTCCCATTGCACTAAGTATCAGAGTCCGCTTGTGGTTACCGATTTATTTGCGCAAATCCTAGAGACATGCAGCGGTCTGAGGAGATGGGCATGAGACCCTCCTCACTCATGCACCAGCCTCCATTAGAGTCGCTCTACCTATCACCACATGTTGGAGAGAACCTTAGCTAGCGATACTTGTTTGTTCAGCAGACATTATCATCTGGAGACTGTTAAGGAGTAACGTTTGACGTTTTTGAGAGATAGAGATCAGAGCTATGTGTGCTTTAGAGGGTAGCTGCTCGTTGTCCATGTGCTCTTCTCTCCACACGGGGGACATGCTCCCATCAGAGCTGAACACGATCAGATACAGTACCAACGATTGACGTACCTACCTTCCACTTGGCCAGAGATACTTTACCAACTTTTTACATTTTTAGCAAAGAGATCACAGCCACATTCTCGCCCCGATAGCAAAACCAAAAATATTGGATATCAAGAGGCCCTCGGATATGAAAGCTTTCAATATAAATTCTTCTCAATACAAATTATTACATTTTTTTTGTGAATTGATTTTTAAAGTTTGTCCTGTTTCACTACTACAGCTAATTTGCTATATTTCAATAAGAAGACTCCTTTGAGTATGCACTGCAAAAATGGCGTAAGTCAAGCTTCCAGGCCTTCTCCAAGTAAGCAAACGTTTCCTAAAATCTTCCTGCTGGGCTTGCTCTCCCACACAACACACAAAAAGGAAATGTAGCCGAGATTAAACGCCATTATGAACACACGTCGGCTTTGTTCTTAACCTTGTCATTAATGCCCCCTTTTTTTCTACATTTATACAGGAAGCGAAAAATAAACAGCAGGATACTTATTAAGTTCCGAATTTATCATCTATTTCCACTTGCAAAAACGGAGCTGCCCCATGGAACACATTAGGCTTGATAAACTTTCCACTTACTGAATAACAATATTGTTTGTGTAGCAAATTCAGCCATAAAAGTAAATTATAACACACATGGAATGCATTTACCATGGAAGACATTGTTTCTTGCCGAGCGGAGATTTCACATTGTGTCATTGAAGTTAGAGGAAGTTCAGCGAGGTTGGGAAAATATTATGGCCAATTTGTAACGTGTACAAGCCATGGTGCATTCTGCTGCCAATTGCCCTTATCAGTAAGCAATTAAAGACGCTGCCCCGGGGGCACCGGAGTAGGCACATCAGTGGCAGACATGCGGCGCAGCATTAAGTGCAATAAATCAGTTGCTGCAAGTGCGTTTCTCTTTTTAAAAAGTTCACCGAGAGAACCTCACAGAGCCCTTCTTGCTAATTTGTCAGTGGAGATGTGGGAGACAACTGTGTTGTAAGAAAGATCTGAAACTTCAAAATCACTGAATCTTCAACGGAGTAGACGTGAGGCCTGGCCATCTGTCGTTTCTTCACATCCTCTCGATTGTGGGAGGTTGGCTGAATCAGGCACATGATGGGACTCTAGACCTCCACACACACCCACACTCGCTCACATCGGGGTCTGTTACGAGTCTACCTAAACTACACCTTTGTCAGGATACTGGAGTGAAAATGGAGTGTGAAGACAAAAGAAGGTTGACCCTCCCAGAGAGGACATAGAAATTCCACAGGGAGACCCACCGGGCAGGGAGATGAACCCAGAAATTGCATCCTCTGCCTTAAATACCCCAACCCAGACGATGAGCAGTGACCCCACCTCACCTCGACCTCCATCCCAACTCCCACCTCTTTTGGTTCCTGGCTTAGAAACCCACTAGAAGACAAAAATGTCGTTAGCTACAAGCCAACAGGCTTGCAGCCACTGTGATTAAACATGGTGGTCGGGTTGGCACCCTTGCTATTTTGGGATTCTGCAAGTCACTCTGCGCCACTATCCATAATAAAAGAATGAGTGTTGTCACAAACTCGACAAAGAGCCATAGCAAAGTTTGGGGCAGCCACCCGTATATTGTTTCCTGGCTGCAAAATTGAATAAACTGATGGCGTTCAAAGTCCAAAACAGAAGTGAGGGGATAGAGGAAATTACATCAGAGGAGCTTGGACCTGAAAGTGACGTCAAACGGGTCAGATACTAGAATTGATGTCATCAGGGCCAGGTGGAATTTCCCGTGAATGGTCTGCAGAAAAGCAAGAAAAAGAGTCAATGCACTCTTCCCCATCCCGGTCTGGCTCGGAATTACCCTCATTCAAGCCCTTTAGCTGCCTGTCATGCGTACATGTGTGACAGTGTCTGTGCAACTGCGTGTCCATCGAGTCGCCCTGTCTCTGTCATTCCAACAGATGGCACATCACAAACATTTGTCGTAATAAAATGCATTGCATTTGTCATTCTGACAGACGGCATGTCACAGACATTAACACTGCTTTTAAGAATCCCATACCAAATGGCATATAACAGAGACATATGCATTGCATTTGTCATTCTATCAGGTGACACATAACAAGCAATTGTAGTTATGTTTTATTATTACAAATGCTTTTGATGTGTCATCTGTTGGATTGATAGTGACATAGCAAACGGAGCAACAATTTGCATGGGGGTGTACTTGTGTCTTTCACATGGTTGTATATTTACATGTGATATATGCATTTGTACTTTTATTTGATATAAGCTAATATATTATTATTAGATCTGATATAACATAATGTTACACTATTAAACCCTCAATTTAAAGTCAGCAGCAGCCCAACTCTATTCCAGCAACAAGGGGCAGAAGGCAGGAAACAGTCCTGGACAGTGCAACCATCAATCAGCCGCATGTCATCAGGGATGTGAGGGTTAATTTGGTACAGACTCAGCACAGACACACAATCTCCACATGGGTCATGGGCTGGATCCAGGCGGCAGCAGCACTAAATCTGTCAGTCCTGCACCCTATTGATTACATCCATTGTGGTCCCCAGAGGATGCTGCAGCTCCCCAAACTCCTGACACAAATGAAACAAGTTCTGCAAGGAACAAACTGTTTTTATTGTGCAAAACTCTTTCACAATGAAGCGTTTCCCCCACTGCAAACTATACTTCATATTTCCACTCTGTAATATTTTGTTCGCCTCTCTTCTTCTCCTCCAGCAAGCTTTGTCTTCCTCCTCCTAACTCCGGCTCCCCAAATTCCCAATATAAATCCTCGGAAATCAGTTCTTCAAGGAACAAAGGGTTTTTATTGTGTGAAACTCTTTCACAATGAAGCGTTTCCCACACTGCAAACTATACTTTATTTTTCCA
Source organism: Polypterus bichir lapradei (assembly GCA_026402145.1). Lineage (NCBI taxonomy): Eukaryota > Metazoa > Chordata > Cladistia > Polypteriformes > Polypteridae > Polypterus > Polypterus bichir. The sequence goes on along the minus strand of JANRMT010061414.1, from coordinate 6,381,922 downwards.
CTCTCTGTAATACTTTGTTGCCTCTCCTCTGCTCCTCCAGCAAGCTTTGTCTTCCTCCTCCTAACTCCGGCTCCCCAAATTCCCAATATAAATCCTCGGAAACCCATTCTTCAAGGAACAAAGAGTTTTTATTGTGCGTAACTCTTTCACAATGAAGCACTTCCCACACCGCAAATTACACTTTATTTCTCCACTCCCTGTAATACTTTGCCACCTCCTCTTTACTCCTCCAGCAAGCTTTGTCTTCCTTCTACCTGCATTGAGGTGGGCAGCTCCTCTTAAGTAACACCCGGGAGCAATTCCTGTGGCTCAGAAGAACTTCTGGTTGAGGTAGGAGCCCAACGATGTAAGGCTCACTAGTCTCCTCTGTGCCCCCGTGGCGGCACCCATGAAACCCAACAGGGTTGAGCCAGTGAACGACAGTCCACAATTTGCCCTGTGGGAATCTGTGATGGTACCGTAAACCAAGGGGGCTGCCATCTAGAATTTTGGGGGAGACAATACCCTGAGCGAATTGCCATTGGTGTCCCAACCGGGTAAAGATCCTGGAACAGCTCCTGCCGGGATGCCAGTCCCAGCGTGGTGTCAGTCACACCATGTATCCTGTATTCGTATTGTGTTGGTAGGACTAGGCTTGCACCATGTTCAGAATTGCTTTCATTCTCATGTCCCACACTCACTGGTCCTTATGACCGCATAGTCACTTTAAGTAAGCCTGATAACTGAAGAGAGGACGGCAATATGCAAGATATACAGATCACAATTTCTGACCATTGCAGAAATGGCCTTCCAGCAACTGGATTTTGGAATTCAGGTGAAAAGTGGTAGTTCCATCCGAGGCTTGTGACAGTCTGGGCTTGCCCAGGAGTTTCCTCAGCTCAATGAAACATTTGAATGATGCACAATATGGAGCTAATAAAAGGCTCAGGTAGCTTTGTTCTGCTGCAAACTGATCCCGACTTGAGCAGTTTACGAAAGGTAATAAAATAGGCGAGCAGATCTAAAAAAAACCCTGAATGCCCATATTATCCTGCGTCGTGTTCACAAAGCCAGGAACTGATGAAAGGAGCAGGGCCAGAGGAGCTTCAATCGCTTCAAAGCCCAACAGCAAGCCGCGTCGGTGGGGCCACACCAGAGAAATGTCAACGTATCAACGGAGCCGATATTTAATCAATCCCCCACTGTGGCCGCTTTTGAATAATTGAACGTTTTTCTTCTTTTTTTTTTTCATAATGATTGCTTTCCTATTACAGTATCTTATCTCACATTGGGGATATTGTGAGGGACAGGTTTTGTCTAATTGTCAGCGGCGTTCCAGGGTTGACATTATCCAGGGTCGGACTCCTTTGTGAAGCTGTCGTCTTGTCATTATTTGTTCTCCACGGCCATTGTTTAGCGTCTTACAAATCTGCTTTTATCACACCCCGTCAGCTGTCTGAAGGAATGAATGCAGGTGGTAATAAAGCTCTCCCGGGCAGGAAAGTCACGAGGCTTGAATGTGTCTGCTCCTGCTTTGGCTCATATTTTAATTTACCGCTCCACATGACTAAAAGAGATTGCGAGATAGTGGCAGGACCTCAAGAGCTGTTTGTGCGCCGTCCTGAAATTGATCTGCAGTCAGAGCCGAGATGAAACCTCTTCCTGTGCTGGTGGGCTTTTCATGAGAATCTGGTTGTGTCAAGTAGGGGTCAACTCACAATTAAAGGCGGCGTTCTGAAGTGACTAAAATAAAGATTTCGATTTCCACCTCAGAATCACAAAATGGAACCAACACTTATCTGCCATTTTTGGTTTGTGGACCACACTGTGGTTCAGATCCCAATGGCTGTCAGTGTGAGGCTCCAGAACATTACAACCTATGAATCCATTCATCCATCCTCTTCCGCTTATCCAAGGTTGGGTCACAGGGGCAGCAGCTTGAGCAGAGATACCCAGACTTCCCTCTCCTCGGCCACTTCTTCTAGCTCTTCCAGGGGAATCCCGAGGCGTTCCCAGGTCAGCCGAGAGACATAGTCCATCCAGCGTGTCCTGAATCTTCCCTGGGGCCTCTTCCCGGTAAGACGTGCCCAGAATACCTCACCTCACCAGGGAGGTGACTAGGTGGCATCCTGATCAGATGCCCGAGCCACCCATCTGACTCTTCTCTACTCTGAGACCCTCCCAGATGACTGATATTCTCACCTTATCTTTAAGAGAAAGCCCAGACAGCCTGTGGAGGAAACTCATTTCAGCCGCTTGTATTCGCGATCTCGTTCTTTTGGTCACTACCCACAGCTCATGACCATAGGTGTGGGTAGGAACGTCGATCGACTGGTAAATTGAGAGCTTTGCCTTACGGCTCAGCTCCTTTATCACCACGACAGACCGATGCAGAGCCCACATCACTGCAGACGCCGCACCGATCCGCCTGTCGATCTCATGCTTCATTCTTCCCTCACTCGTGAACAAGACCCCGAGATACTTGAACTCCTTCACTTAGGGCAGGATCTCGCTCCAAACCCTGAGAGGGCACTCCACCCTTTTCCGGCTGAGGACCATGTTCTTGGATTAGGAGGTGCTGATTCCCATCCCTGCCGCTTCACACTCAGCTGCGAACCGATCCAGAGAGAGCTGAAGATCACGTCCTGATGAAGCAAACAGGACCCTCCTCGAACTGCCACCTTATCGTGGTGGAGGGGTTTGCATGTCCCAATGATCCTAGGAGCTCTGTTGCCCAGGGCTTTATGCCCCTGGTAGGGCCACCCAAGGCAAACTGGTCCTAGATGAGGGATGAGACAATGAGCGGTTCAACCAAACCTCCTATGAAGAATAAAAAATTTGGACGGCGTTTTCCCTCGCCCGGATGCGGGTCACCGGGGCTCACCTCTGGAGCCAGGCCTGGAGGTGGGGCTCGATGGCGAGCGCATGGTGGCTGGGCCTGCACCCATGGGGCTCGGCCGGGCACAGCCCGAAGAGGCAACGTGGGTCCCCATTCCTATGGGCTCACCACCACCTATGGGAGGGGCCAAGGAGGTTGGGTGCAGTGTGAGTTGGGTGGTGGCCGAAGGCGGGGACCTTGGCGGTCCGATCCACCGCTACAGAAAGCTGGCTCTTGGGACAACCCATGAACGGCAGTCATAAAAGTGGGGTCGGATTAATTGGGTTTGAGAACGTCACCTTATTTTATATTACGTGGGTTTCGGAAAGCCCTAAGCTGGAAGAGAAAATGGAAGGATGGATTTATCATAGCACAGGGTGAGCCAAAAAAGAAGTATGGCATTTCAAAGGTCTATTCTACAAAAACGCTACAAGATCAAATAACGACACAAGGAAGGGTACTACAAAATTGATGAGTTTTCAAACTGATGTCGTCAAGGTAGTGGCCATCATTAGGGGTATAACCCGCTATATCCTATCACACTTTAAAACTTGGTAGCCATGTGAACGCAGTGGTAAAATCTTGCTTTTTCCACTTGAGGAGGCTGTCAAAAATCAAGCCTGTTTTGTGTAAACGCAACCTTGAAACAGCGATAACTGCTGTTATAAACTCTCGTCTAGATTACTGTAATGCGCTTCTTTTTGGAATTAGCCAGGCCTCTATTTCTCGCCTACAGCTGGTGCAAAACGCCGCTGCTTGATTTTTAACTGGCAGAAGAAAGCATGAGCGTGTTACCCCGATTTTGGCTTCCCTTCACTGGCTTCCAGTTCATTTTCGAATCAATTTGAAGATCCTTGTATTTGTTTTTTAAATCCTTTAACGGTTGTGCCCCATTTTATTTGTCGGAACTCCTGCACTCTTATGTCCCGTCTCGCTCTCTCAGGTCAGCAGACCTTTTACGCGGTCCTCAAGGCACGATGCAAACTCCGAGGTGATCGGGCTTTTTCAGTTGCAGCCCCAAAACTCAAAAAGATTTGCTGTTGCATGTTTGGCAGGCTCCTTCGCTAACTGTCTTTAAATCTTATTTAAAAACACACTTTTACTCTCTGGCTTTTAGCCCCGTATGATATGTTGCCTATCTGTTGTCACACACATGCAATTAGGAGGCAGTCAAAAAGCCCAAAGGTGAGTGAAATATCGCGAGAGGAAGGATTATCACGTGGTACTTACCTGAACCTCTTCTCTCAACAGGAGAACCAAAGAAAAATAATTGCGGCTATTTCCGGGTTCCGAAATGGCCGCCATGACGTCACTTCCGGCGACACCATATGGCATCACTTCTGGCTCTCACCTTGGACATCACTTCCGGTTCCTCCACCATGACGACGTCACTTCCTGCCAACCATTTCCTGTTCCCATCATCCGCCCTTCTATAAAAACGCCATTTTGTCTACTCCACGTTGTCATCCATTACAGTTTATGTACTTTTGATCACTTTTTGCATCGTTTTGATTTCATTTGTCCGCAGGACAATATACGGGGACGGTCCCCAAACCTTTATATTGTGAAGATTTCTTTTTGTTTGTGGTATTTATTCCACACTGTATGCTGTTTATTATGAATCTCTTCAACTCTTATGTGTTTCTGTACAGTGAATTATGGGACCTTTCGTACACAGGGACACGTGCGCCTTTCTCAACGATGTCAAGTCAGTTCAGTTTGCCACAGATGGACTCCAGTCAAGCTCTCGACACTTCTCAGGGAGAATTAATGCAAACCTGAGCACAATCCAGAGATTTCAGTTTTGGATTTTTAATACATTTGGCGAACCTTTCCAAAAGCATACTCTCACTTTGCCATTATAGATAGATAGATAGTGTAGTTGGCAAGATTAGATAGATAGATAGATAGATAGATAGATAGATAGATAGATACTTTATTAATCCCCAAGGGGAAATTCACATGGGTTATTGAGTGTAGGTTGCTGGGCAAAAATGGCACTCTAATCCATTTGAAATGAAATCTGCAGCATAGCAAAGTGTGCAGATCCTGAAGGCCCAGATCCACTATACTTATGGGTCTTGCCTCTTCATCATCAAAGACACAAACACAATGAACCAGACTCAAGAGAAAATAAACTAACAAGGACAACTAACAGAAGACTGTTAATAAATGAAAAACAGACCTGAAATCGAACTACTTAATCAAGAAAAAAAAAAATGCAAAGGGGGGCAGAAAACATAACACTGAGACAGTTGGCAGCGTGCGTGGGTTTCTCTGTTAGAAAATTGAGGACGAGATGATCCATGACTCATTCATCTCAATAAAACTATATAGTAAATGTCTATGTGTCTGTGTATTCTGTGGGTCCATCTGGTTGTGATGTCTCTGTCATTCTAACACATGGCACTTCACTAACATTTGTAGTACTAAAATGCACTGCATTTGTCACTCCAACAGATGGCACACCACAAAAATTAAAATGTATTTGTCCCCAGGGTTAAATGTGACTATTAAAATTCATTTAAAATCCATTTATCCAATTTCTAGTAGCTACTATCAGTGACAACCCAGAAGCCAGATCAATTCTAAATGTAAACAAGACTAGCAACTCATAAATAAAGTTCAGAAAAAAACACCAGAAAGTGTTAATACTGCTTTTATGAATTCCATACCAAATGGCATATAAAGGAGACATATGCACTGGATTTGTCATTCCAACAGATGGCACACCACAAACATTAACATCACTTTTTATAAATCCTATACCAAATGGCATATAACACAGACATTTGCACTGTATTTGTCATTCCAACAGATGGCACACCACAAACATTAACATCACTTTAATAAATCCCATACCAAATGGCACATAACACAGACATTTGCACTGTATTTGTCATTCCAACAGATGACACACCACAAACATTAACATCACTTTTTATAAATCCTATACCAAATGGCACATAACACAGACATTTGCACTGTATTTGTCATTCCAACAGATGGCACA
>JANRMT010061414.1:6365848-6376042 GCA_026402145.1 Polypterus bichir lapradei | reverse complement strand
AACAGATGGCACACCACAAACATTAACATCACTTTAATAAATCCCATGCCAAATGGCATATAACAGAGACATATACACTGCAGTTGTTAATCCAACAGATGGCACACCACAAACATTAACATCACTTTAATAATCCCACGTCAAATAGCATATATCAGTGACATATGCACTGTATTTGTCATTCCAACAGATGGCACACCACAAACATTTGTTTGTGATGCACCATCTGTTGGAATGACAGATTCAATTTATTTTATTACTACATACATTATAAAATACATTCCAAAAGATGGTTAACGCCAAGGTCTACCTTGACAACTGAGATTTCAACCCATCTTAGATGGGTAGCACAGCTAATCGCCCAACAAATAAAACAAACAGGGTGTCTACCATTGCCGATAATGTGGCAGAGCTACATGGAGTTAATAGCTGATGGCTTCAATTATGAGCTGTCTTCAAGTCTTCACAATTTACCAGCAGGGATGTAGTGGCAAGGAACGTCATTAAAACACTTTAAAATCTGACATAACGTCTCCTAACTGCCCAAAATGTCGGGCTATTTCAGCAAACACTGAATATTAGTGCCCAGGCCAGCATTTCAATTAGCTGCACTGTTTACAAAGAGCTCAGATTCTGTTGATATAATCAACGCCGCCCTCATGAAGTAATCACTTTATTAATGAAGCATATCACTCCAAAAATGAATATGTAAAATTGGAATTTTATTTTTTATAATGGAAACTGATGATTGAAAAAGGGTCATAACGGGAATAACGTTTAAATCAATCTTAAGAGTTTATATCCTGCTTTCATGATGAACAGAAGAGTCTTTATAATCCATGTACAGTAAAACTTTTTTAAATAAGAAAAAAAAAGGTTGTTGAGAGCAGGTCACAAAAGTAGTGAAATTAGCCTTGAGAATGCCGTTTTTGTCCCTTAATGCAATATGTCTTTCTTTCTGTAAATCTGTGTATACTAATATGGGTGACAAGAATTACCCATAAATCACATGTACTGTGCCCTCCTGGAAATATCAGGACCCCTTCACCTTGTGCAAAAATCATTTAGGTTCTTTTCTCCCTCATCAAACAACACTCCATACCCAAGAATGAGAAAGCGAAAAACAGGATTTTAGGAATGCTAGCAAATATATTAAAAATAAAGAATGAACTATCCGAATGACACAAGCCTTTAGGACCTCTGCTATGACATTTGGCTCATTGATCCTCATTAAGATGTTTAAGTACCGTACAAAGTCCCACAGGTGAACAAAAACCAAGCCATGAGGTCGAAGGATTGGGACAAGACACGGATTTGGGAAAGGCTACAATGAACATCCAGCAGTATAGAAGGTTACCAAGAGTACCTTGGCCTCCATAATTCTTACATGGAAGATATTTGCATCAACCATGACTCTTGCTAGAGGCAGCCGCCCGGCCAAATTGAGAAATTCAGGGGGAGGAGAGCAATTGTCCGGCCCAGAAGTGCGAGGCTACAGCATGAAGCTGAAGGAAAGTGACTCCGTCGCCAAAGTGACACTGCCGAGGAAAGACAAACTCGACTAGCCGCTAATACAAATGCGAGGTGGGCACATCGGCAAAACGATATCTCAGTGGAAAGACAAAGTCACTTAGCGGCTAATACACAAGCGAGGCGAGCACATCGGCAAAACGAAACCTCTGAGGAGAGAGAAACTCGCTTAGCTGCTAATATACAAGCGAGGAGGGCACATGGGCAAAATTAAACCGCCAAGGAAAGGGAAACTCGCTTAGCCACTGATAGACAACGAAAGTGAGCACATCGGCGAAACGAAACCTCACAGGAAAAGACAAACTTGACTAGCCGCTAATACAAATGTGAGGTGGGCACATCGGTGAAATGAAACCTCTGAGGAAAGACAAAATCGCTTAGCCACAAATACACAAGCGAGGTGGGCACATCGGCAAAACGAGACCTCCAAGGCCAGAGAAACTCACTTAGCTGCTAATACACAAGCGAGGTGGGCACATTGGCAAAATGAAACTGCCAAGGAAAGAGAAACACGCTTAGCCACTGATAGACAAGCGAGGAGAGCACATTGGCGAAAAGAAACCTCTGAGGAAAGACAAAATTACTTAGCCGCTAATATAAATGTGAGGAGGGCACATCAGTGAAACAAAACCTCTGAGGAAAGACAAAATCGCTTAACCACAAATACACAAGCGAGGTGGGCACATCAGCAAAACGAAACCTCCAAGGAGAGAGAAACTCACTTAGCTGCTAATACACAAGCGAGGTGGGCACATCAGCAAAATGAAACTGCCAAGGAAAGAGAAACTCGCTTAGCCTCTGATAGACAACGAAGGTGAGCACATCGGCAAAACGAAACCTCACAGAAAGACAAACTCACTTAGCCGCTAATACAAATGTGAGGAGAGCACATCGGCAAAACGAAACCTCTGAGGAAAGAGAAACTCGCTTAGCCACTGATAGACAACGAAGGTGAGCACATTGGCGAAACGAAACCTCCGAGGAAAGACAAACTCGCTTAGCTGCTAATACACAAGCGAGGTGGGCACATCGGTAAAACAAAACCGCCAAGGAAAGAGAAACTCGCATAGCCACTAATACAAATGTGAGGTGGGCACATCAGCGAAATGAAACCTCGGAGGAAAGACAAACTCGATTAGCCACTAATACACAAGCGAGGTGAGCACATCTGCAAAACGAAACCAACGACTCTGCATTTCAATTTTATTTTCTGGTGATTTCAATAGTTACTAGCAGCCCAGGCTTTTTACAGCACAGGAGTACACAGCTAGCAAATAAATAAATAAATAAGTAGCACACACAGAGTATTTTGCTTTGCACATTCACTTTGCTCTCTCGCTTGATGTCGCTGCCATTATATAGAATTTTTTACGCTACTCATGCACACGTGTCAAGTCAACAAGTCTAATGGTCCTCCCAGCAAAGAGCGTCTACCTATACCTTAAAGGTAAGTTTTAGCTTTTACACATTTACAGCTTTTATCGCCCTTTGCCCCGGATGTCAACTTTAGTCACCCTCGGCCACTTGTGTTGACAAAAGTTGAGTTAATATAGAGGAGGTGGTAGTTGCCTCTGATGTTTTCTCCCAAAGTCAACCACAGCTGTGCCTTCAGCAAGCGTGTCAATGACTTTACAGTCATGTACTCCGATCTATAGAGGGCCTACGGCAGAGGGCTCAGAACACAGCCCCGTGGAGCGCCTGTGTTGAGGGTGAGGGATGATGAACTGTGGCCACCCGCTCGAACCGTCGGAGGACTGCGTGTGAGGCTCTTCCATAAAGATCTTTCTTCTAGGACCTGTTGCCTCTTTCCTACAACTTTGTTTCAAGTTTCTGGTTTTGTCTTCTCATTCATGCCATCTCCAGATTGTACCAACACTTTCTGATAAAACAAATAAGGAACCAACAATGAATATACCATACAAAATACTAAAAAGAAAACCTAATGCACTTGGAAAAAAAACAAAAAGGTGCAAATTCCAGGCTGCAGGGGATCAGGGTGGGCTTTGAACTACTTGGCCTCTCAGTAAATTCATTAATAACTGAATTACTCAACTTTATAAAAAATTAAAAACTCTGTTGGTATTTTTAAATAGGCATGTCTGGAATTTCAAATCAATCTAAAATAGCATCTCTTGAACGTGTTTTATATTTACAAAGGAATGAATAAATATCACATGGAAGAATTTGCAATTTTCAGTGTTCTCTCAAAAATGACATCAAAGCATGCTGGTGCTGCCCTGTGTTCACACGTATTACAATCAGATAGGAGGGAAAAGAAAAGATCTGACTGGGTTTGGAGACTTTCAGAATCTAAATGAGCTCTTTTATCTTCACAGCTTTAAACGAAGTCCATTCCTTTGAAGTGCCTTCCTGTACCTGGGTCTTCCCATGTTTAGCCTACCCTTTCACCCCACAATACATGTGTTTTTCCCCTTTTTTTCTTCTTTATGAAGCACCAAGGAAGAATTTCTAAATTCAAGTGCTTTCAGAAGGGTCATAACATCCTGATGTGATCAAAGGATACCGTCTGAGTGCGATAAGATCTGTTTTTATAAGCGTCTCTTGGCTGCAGAGGCATAGAGATCTCGGGTGATCCAGGAGGAACGCCACCGACGGCCTCTCGTGTCCTGCTGGCAGAGGCAAGCAAATCAGCCGCCTGTTGTCTTCTGTTATGAGAAGCTTCTCGGAGAGATAATTATGGAGGGCCTTAGCCCTTCCTGGTTGATGAAATGTTTACATAAATTGACTATTTTTCTACAAGCAAACTGTTTATTTTAGCAATGTCTGGTGTTTTCTGGGGGGGGGGGCGGGGGGGTTGGCTGGTATGAAACAGAAGACTAGAGAGCTTTCTTTGTAAGTAAGCTTTTTATAGAGAAATCAAAAACCACCACTGTACATCCTTCAAAGGATTAATATGTAACATTGACGGACAGAATAAAAATCTTAACTTATTTTAGAGATATTAGCAGATTAGAGATAGGCAGATGATAGATAACTAGATAGACAGATAGATGTGAAAGGCACTATATAATTAGATAGGCAGATAGATTGATAAGAAAGACACCATATCATAGATAGATAGCGTAGTTGGCAGGATTAGATAGATATTTAATTTTAGTATAGTCAGCAGGATCATAAAATTACATAGATAGATAGATAGCATAGTTGGCAGGATTAGATAGACAGATAGATAGCGTAGTTGGCAGGATTAGACAGATAGATAGACAGATGGTGTAGTTGGCAGGATTAGATAGATAGATAGATAGTGTAGTTGACAGGATTAGATAGATATTTAATTTTAGTATAGTCAGCAGGATCATAAAATTACATAGCATAGTTGGCAGGATTAGATAGATAGATAAATAGGTATTTAATTTTAGTATAGTCAGCAGGATCATAAAATTACATAGATAGCATAGTTGGCAGGATTAGATATTTAATTTTAGTATAGTCAACAAGATCATAAAATTACATAGATAGCGTAGTTGGCAGGATTAGATAGATATTTAATTTTAGTATAGTCAGCAGGATCATAAAATTACATAGTGTAGTTGGCAGGATTAGATAGATAGATAAATAGGTATTTAATTTTAGTATAGTCAGCAGGATCATAAAATTACATAGATAGCATAGTTGGCAGGATTAGATATTTAATTTTAGTATAGTCAACAAGATCATAAAATTACATAGATAGCGTAGATAGATAGATAGATAGATAGACAGATACTTTATTAATAGTTGGCAGGATTAGATAGATATTTAATTTTAGTATAGTCAGCAGGATCATAAAATTACATAGCGTAGTTGGCAGGATTAGATAGATAGATAAATAGGTATTTAATTTTAGTATAGTCAGCAGGATCATAAAATTACATAGATAGCGTAGTTGGCAGGATTAGATATTTAATTTTAGTATAGTCAGCAGGATCATAAAATTACATAGATAGCGTAGTTGGCAAGAATAGATAGATAGATAGATAGATAGATAGATAGATAGATAGATAGATAGATAGATAGCATGCAGTTAGCTGTGGAGATGTCTTCACAGACTAAAACAGAGCTGAAATAGGTAGCTGGTTTTCCGGGTCATTAAGAAAGATGGTAGGAGAGGGCGGGTCCAGAAGGACGAACACCTAAAAAACCTACATATATATGTTTAGTATCATTCTTTTCAGAACTTATCAAACTTTAATGTGATGTTGTTAGATTTTCAGATTCTTATTCCGTTTCTAAATTATAAACTAAAAAATATCAAGAACTCCCGTCCCGTGAGATGAGAATTTGTGCCAAAAGATTTAACGACACCCGGGGCCGAAAATAAAACACAAAGAGTAGGACAGCAGCTGTAGAGGCTTTTAAATGTTCGATGTGCCGTGCAAGTTGCAAATCATGTGGCACGGCAGCAGCAGCGGCAAACCGGAAAAAAAACTGTATTTGTTTCTCATTGTATCACCGTTTAAGAGGGGATTTCGGAGGAGTGACTGCATCTCCTTGGGGTGCGCTCAGCCCCTCTCTTCACAAGGCGAGCGGCAGAAACGTGAAGTGGCTGCCACACAGTGCAAGCCAAGTGAGCAGGGGGGAACCCCCTTTTAGATCTATAAAATTGAAAATTTTGATGCAACATAAATACAAATCTTTCTTTGTTAAAGATTTAAAAAACTGCCCTTTCCTTGTTTTCATGCCTTAAAATGGACTCTTTCCCCACACTATCGATACAATATTGATATCGTTACCTCCAGGTCAGAAAGTGAGGCCTCATTCTCTGTTTTTTTTTATGCAAAGAAGTGGAATTCACGAGATTTTCAGTTCCTCATACAAAGCGCTTTGTCATAAATGACATTAAATAATTTACAGTTTGCTAATCTAATACCCTAACACTTCCTTGACGCCCACGAGTGTCTTTCCACCCGTCTACGGTATGTCTTCTCTATGCAACGTATGTGTGTATGTGGGATAGCTGCATAGGGGAGCAGTGGAGTAGCTTCCATCTATGCGAAAACCATGTTGAGTTTTGGTCTCAGTTAGGAAAAGCATTAGATAAATAAAATGTAATTTTATTATTATGTCAGGACCTCAAACTGTAGCTGCTCCCCTCTGCTGGTGACCCCTTAACTTTAGAGGGAACATGCAGACACATCACATCCCTGGCTCCAAGTTCAACCCCTTCCTGCCTTCCCTTTATGCTATTTCACGCAGACATACTTGACATGACATATGACATAATATATGGATGTGTATGTGTGTGTGTGTGTAAGGATTGTTTCCCAGATTTTGCAATAAATGAAACTCCATCTCATCTTGAGCAATTCCAAAAAACTGGGTGATTAATACACTACGCCTCCAGTCTTGTGTGTCAAAATTGAAGCCAATGTCAAATGATGGCTCTCTCGGCACAGTTATGGAGAATGACATCCTCTGTATTCACGTCTTAACAATAGCTGGAACAGCTTTTGACCTCGAGCAATTCCTGAAAATAGAACCACTTTTCTAAGACCTAGGAGATAAATCAAACCACATTCTGCAATGTACAAACACAGGTAACACCTTCAGAAGTTGGTAGAATTCATTAAAACTGTATCCTTCCTCAGACAATAATGAAAACGTATCAATTACCAGGTAAGAAGGCCACCTGGCTTTGGCTTTGCGGTGAGTCAGCCCGTATCCCATACTGGGTAGTAGCTGAAAGTGCAACCAATATTAGCAACACAGACCAAAATGGTTTATCTTGTCATAAAAAAAAAAAACTGCAGCCAGACGCTCCTTAAAAATCCAAGACTGTCCAGCTACATAAATCCATTTGTATTCCAACTTAACCCGATTCACACCTCAATTCAGAAAGCAGTGAAGATTACACGGGGAACCCACAAAAGTTACAACTCTGGCAATAGATAGATAGATAGCGTAGTTGGCAAGATCAGAGTAGTTGGCAAGATCAGATAGCTAGATAGATAGATTTCAATTTAGTGTAGTAGGCAGGATAGATAGATAAATAGATTTTTAACTCCTAAACTTGGTAGATTTGGTAGAGTAGATTAAGAAAGTCTTTGGACTCCTTCATTCATTGCACACTTTATTGTGTTGCAAACTTAACTTTAAATGGAAAAATTTGCCATTTTTACCTATCAATTTGTCAATCAATGTGTTTTCAGAAAGTGTTTACAAATTTATTAAAAATCAAAAACTGAAAATTCTCATTCATAGAAATATTCTGACCCTCCCTGAATTTAAACACCCAAATCCTAACCAATTATATGTTTATTTAATTGTATTTATTCCCTTGTGTGTTTTTTGGTTTCTCTGTTCCATGTATTTCATTATCTGTTTTTTTTTTTTTGTAATGACCATTCTTTCTTTTACTTCTGAAGTAATCTAATCTACATTTCTTATATGAAAATAATGCTGTTTAAATAAATGTAGTTGTTATTGTTATCAAAGAGTCAAAAAGTAAAATGGGAGTAGAATAAGGAGACAACTGGAAAATACATTTTATTTTTACATTAAGAGGTGTAAAACAAGATCATTTTTAATTGGATTCGAGTATCTATTTTCATTGTGAAATCAAATCTTTAAAAAAAAAAAAAAGAAAGATTCCGCACATCTTCTATTCCTTTAGACTCTTAATGGCCGTCTTTTTCTGCTTCATATCAAAGATGTAAGAATCCCTCCATGACAGTAAGGGCAGACGAGATGTTCCTGATAGCACAGTGAGGTTTCCTCTATCGCCAGCCATCTGAATGACTCCAATTTAAACTCCACTTTGTAAAGATGCCTCCAAGGCGCATTTAGAAAAGCAACGATGGGCTTGATGTGTAAACTGAGACGTGCTTGCGTTTGACTAATCCCATTGCATAAGAATACACGGCCCTATCTCGGTGGCGATGGTGTACAAGTTAATTTACGTTTATGTTCCTGGTAATCTGCTCTAATTTCCTGCAGGCAGAATGACGCTGTCTGGGGTCTTATTTTAGTAAATGGCTTAAGACACGGCACTCTCTCTTTTCATTCTTATGTCTGTACATCTAATAAGCTAAAAAAAATGTCCTGGAATAACCTCTAAAAAAAGAGGAAATAAAAAAAATGGCAGCTGGCATTTAGGTCAACACATTTGGAAACATAAGTCTAATTTTCTTCAGGTAAACGCCTGCTAACAGTCTGTTAAAGCAACTTTAGGAGAAAACTGATTTGTGCTCAACATTAAACTATTTAGTCAATATTGTAGAATTACAACAGAAAACAAATGATTAAACATCCTGTATTTTTCTGAACTTATTTCAAGTTTAAAATAAAAAATGTAAGGTAACATTAAAAAGGATGTCACGTTTAACTGAGAAACAGGTGTAATGAATAACCAAGATGAAGAATCGGAAAATGTTAAAAAATATCACAAATTCCTTTCTTCGTACATTTATTTTTTAAACAGTTAAAATATGTAAAGTTGTTTTGTCCAACTTTAAAATGAAAATGGCGATATTAATAATGTAATGTGATCAGCACAATCACACTAATAAGGAAACACTGTGCGCAACACAGAACCAGGTGTCGTCAATGCCAAAGATGAACAACTGGAAAAATAAAAATAACGTTACAACTTTACACAGTTCATTTTTTTTAAATGTCATTATGTTTAAAAAATGTGTGGCTGAATAAAATAAAATAAATGTAATAACATTAGTACTGATGCATTGTGTCCAACACAGAAATAAGCAAATTCAGTAACAGATGAATAATTGAGAAGGAAAGAATTTAAAAATAACATGAATTCCTTTCTTCATTCATGTAATTTTTTAAACAGTAAAAAATATAAAGTTGTTTTGTCCAACTTTACAATGAAAATGTCAACATTAATAACGTAATGTGATCAGCACAATCACACTAATAAGGAAACACTGTGCGCAATACAGAAACAGGTGTCGTCAATACCAAAAATGAACAAGTGGAAAAATAAAAAAAAGTTACGACTTTACGCAGTTCATTTTTTAAAAATGTCTTTATGTTTAAAAAATGTGTAGCTGAATAAAATAAAAACATGTAATAGCATTAATTGTGATGCATTGCGTCCAACACAGAAATAGGCATATTCGGTAACAGATGAATAATTGAGAAGGAAGGAATTTAAAAATAACATGAATTCTTTTCTCCATTCATGAATTTTTTTAAACAGTTAAAAATGTAGTTGTTTTGTCCAACTTTAGAATGAAAAAGGTGATATTAATAACGTAATGTGATCAGCACAATCACACTAATAAGGATGCACTGTGCTCAACACAGAAACAGGTGTCGTCAATGCCAAGGATGAACAACTGGAAAAATAAAAATAACTTTACACAGTTCATTTTTTTAAATGTCTTTATGTTTAAAAAATATGTAGCTGAATAAAATAAAAAACATGTAATAGCATTAATTCTGATGCATTGTGTCCAACACAGAAATAGGCATATTCAGTATCAGATGAACAATTGAGAAGGAAGGAATTTAAAAATAACATGAATTTCTTTCTTCATTTATTTTTTAATCTTCTTTACTCTAGGATTAAAAATGTGAAGTTGTTTTCTCTGAGATTAAAATAACCAAATGTAAAGTAACATTAAACATAGTGCCCTGTGTTCAAAAAAGGAACAGGTGTAATCAGCAACAAAGAGGAACAACTGCAAAATCTTTAAAAAA
>JANRMT010061414.1:6329690-6348868 GCA_026402145.1 Polypterus bichir lapradei | reverse complement strand
GTACTTATTTCGGTGGTATGATGCCACTGTCGGCCGCCATATTGAACTTTTAACGGAAACCGATGTACGTACTTATTTCGTTGGTATGACACCACTGTCGGCTGCCATATTGAACTTTCCAACGTCACTAATTCTCCAACTTCCCGTGTAGGTAGAAGGCTGAAATTTGACAGGCTCATTCCTTACAGCTTACTTACAAAAGTTAAGCAGGTTTCATTTCGAAATTCTACGCGTAACGGTCATAACGATCAACAACGTCCAACATGTTGAACTTTCTTATTTACGGCCCCATCTTCACAAAATTTAGTAGGTGGCTTCCCGGAGCTAACCGAAACCAATGTACGTACTTATTTTGGTGGTATGACGCCACTGTCAGCCGCCATACTGAATTTTCCAACATCACTAATTCTCCAACTTCCCATGTAGGTAGAAGGCTATAATTTGACAGGCTAATTCCATACAGCTTAATTACAAAAGTTAAGCAGGTTTCATTTCGAAATTCTATGCGTAACGGTCATAACGGTCAACAACGTCCACCATGTTGAACTTTCTTATTTATGGCCCCATCTTCTCGAAATTTGGTAGGTGGCTTCCCTGCACTAACCGAAACCAATGTACGTACTTATTTCGGTGGTATGATGCCACTGTCGGCCACCATATTGAACTTTTCAGCGGTCTTTGTTACTTATGGGCCCATCTTCAAGAAATTTGGTACACGGGTTCCCAACGCTAACTGAATCCTACTTACGTACATATATACGTCCATAGCCTGCAGCTCGATCACCATGTGAGGCGGCGTTGGGTACCCCATCCCAATGCCTCCCACGTTGTTGGCTGCCTGCCTATATAAGACTGTCCGTCGCTCCGATCTCTACATTCCCTTCCTTGCTTCGCCACGGGATTCACGTCTCCCTGCTGATAACTACAGCCTTTTTGTTTAATCCACGGCTTCTCCGCTGTTTTATTGTTTGTTTATTACAATTATAGTTATTGTATAGGTATTTTACACTTACTTTACATTACTCAGGTACCCATTTCCTTCATCATTCCAACCCCCATTACCATGTCTATCGAGGTAATCACCATCGATCAAAGAACTGTCACTTACCGAGTGGTTTCCATGCCCGGAGATGGCACCTACCTTTTCCATTCTCTGTGTTACATATTGCACGGCCATATCAGGCTCACTCTTGATATCTGGAAGAACATTGTGTCTTATGTATTGAATGACTGGGACAGGTTCAAGGTGTGGACTGATGACGGTACAGGAGATAATTATACTACACAGGAGCACTAGAAGAGTGAAATGCTTAAGCCCTTCACCTATGGTTCTGCATGTGAGTTGATGGCTGCCGCTGAATTGTTCGGTTGGTGCTTTCAAGTGTACCGAAATGGCCAAATATTTTACACCTTTCGACAACCGCCAATGCCTCTTAAACATCTTACATTCATAGGTGACAATTTCAGTAGTGGACACTTTGATGTTTATGAATGTTTAAACTCTCAAAAGCTGGATGTGAAGTTATCGATGAAACCGGTTGTAAGCTTACAACGCTTGACAGATGCCGAATGTCACTTCAACACAAGTCCTGCAAATACTGTCGTAATTGAAACAAACCATGAAACTGAAATCGATTATGACAGCAGCAATCCATGCTGTGAGATTTGAAACAAGATTACTGTTCACATGGCCAACTGTAAGTTGCATGCTCAAGAGTAAGCTCAGCGCACAGCTTGGTCATGTTACAACTGGAGGGCCGAACTGACAACGTGGTATACAAAGAGATCCTTAACAAATAATTATTGCCATATTTTCCCTCACTTTAAAAAGGTTAAATTTTCTTCTTAATAAAAATTTTAATGCAGTACTTCGCCGCTGCGAAGCGCGGGTATTTTGCTAGTACTTAAATAAATATGAATTGTAAATTAAAAAAAAAAAAAACAAGAACAAAACTACGTTGTTACACGTTGCCACACGTTTTGACGTTCTTATCGAGACTAAATTATCGTTCCGTTTCTGTGAGAATTTTGTAAACGTATGATTGATGAGAGGCTTTTTTGGATGCTTACTTTAATCAGCCTTTTTCATGTTTACCTACACAGTTGGGGCTTCAACAATAATTCTATTTAGATGTTAAAATGACAATTTTCTATCAGCTCTTCTTAAGATCATTTATCAAAACGAACAAAATTAAATTAAAATGGCCGTATGCCAAACAGCTTGTACAAAAAACATTACCGATCGCATTCGCCAAGCGAGTTATTCACGGGATAGCAGGGATGCGAACAGAGATGTAAGTTTAAAGAATTGAATTCATTTGTTTTATAACACTTTGGCCATTCATTTACTGTTCAATTCCAAGGAAGTACAACCGATTCAAAAAGCATTCAGGATTCACGTTCTGTTGTAGATTTAATTGTAAATGGACAAATTGGGCGTTTTTTACTCATCAATCAACACTCAGTAACCCATCGTGATAAACTGAAAACATGTTATGAAAAGTATATGTGATTTATGTTGAACATGTATGGGTGGCGCAGAGGGTAGCGCTGCTGCCTCGCAGTTAGGAGAACCATGTTCGCTTTCCGGGTCCTCCCTGCGTGGAGTTTGCATGTTCTCCCTGTGTCTGCGCGGGTTTCCTCCGGGCGCTCCAGTTTCCTCCCACAATCCAAAGACGTAGGTTAGGTGGACTGGCGATTTTAAATTGGCCCTAGTGTGTGTGCTTGGTGTGTTTGTGTGTGTCCTGCGGTGGATTGGCACCCTGCCCGGGATTGGTTCCTGCCTTGTGCCCTGTATTGGCTCCAGCAGACCCTCGTGACCCTGTGTTCGGATTCAGCGGGTTGGAAAATGGATGGATGTTGAACATGTTTTCCCTTGCATAAATGAAATATATGTAATACTAGGGGGCTTAGCGTTAGTGCTGCTTAGTGCTACGCATTAGCCTCTTTGTGGTTCTGCCGCTCGCATATGGAGATTTGAATGTACAATTTAAAGAGATTTAAATTTTCATGTGAAGTGTTACATTTGCATCCACGTGCTGTATAACTGCCCATGATTGCATTTTGTTTCTTTCTCTCTATTAAAGAAAACAACTTTATCGAATCTGCGGTGGGCTGGTGCCCTGCCCGGGGTTTGTTTCCTGCCTTGCACCCTGTGTTGGCTGGGATTGGCTCCAGCAGACCCCCATGACCCTGTAGTTAGGATATAGCGGGATGGATGAACTTTATCGATTGTTTGGCTCTGAGATTTGTTAATTGTCTTTGCAAAAGCTATTCTAACGGGAAACTGTTAACGATTTAATACGAATGGCATATCAAGATCTCCTTTGGTGTCTAATGTTATCCCCTGAAGATGGACTCCATTACCTTTCTTGGATACATCCTTCTTTCAACAGTAATTCGGGGAGTGGAAGACTGGATGGTGTTAACGGTTGTAGATATTCTCCGTGATATTGTAAGTTGTTGATTTCATCTTCAGCATCATCACCACCAACTGTTTCAGCAGAGTCTATTGATATGCATTTAGCCAATTTGCCGTGCAAACGATCAAAATTTTTTGTGTAAATTCATTTGACTTAGTTGTTTCTCAGTGCTAGGATTGCCCGTGTACTCCTTTTTTCTGTTGCTAACCCTTCGTGATGAAATTCTTCAATGAGATTAGGGCATAAGATATCTTCTTTAATTGGGAACATAAAGTGAGGAAAACGTTAAATTTTATAAGAACTGAGAGTGCAGGAAGTGTGTCTGACAAAAGCATTCACACGAATGAGAGGTGACAGTACCGTGGTCTTGTTTGAAAATGGTTGCTAGGAGGGCGTGGCTTTTAAAAATATCATGGCAATATTCTCGTCTCGCGGGACTTGAAAAAATCTTTTCCAAAAAGTCACGTCTCGTCTCCTAACAAGTCTCGTCGTGTCGAAAGACTTTTTTCTGTAATAGAGAGATATATTTTAAAATATATATGCCTATATACAGTACTATATAATAAAACACTAAGGTAAGTGTGTGTGTGTGTGTGTGTCCTGTCATTCCAGGCATTCTGATTGGTCAGTTTGGCTTTGGTGATGCAATTGAAAGAGGAAGTAAGAGAGTGAGACGCACGAGGAGGAGAAACAGCATAGGAGGCACACTGAGAGAGTCACCTCAGTGGACAGGAGGCTGTGGTAGAAATTATCATCTTATTAAAGAATGAAACATCCTCTAACAGGACAATTCAGTCATCAGGCAGGAGAAAAGCTGTTCGTTGTTATTTTTTAATTACTCCTCAGCAAAATGCCTTGGAGGGAGCATCCTTCAGAAGCAGTCTGTTACAGCCTGGTCAGAGAAAACAAAGAATAGAGGTTCATTGTATAAACTACTAAATTTATATAGAGTTTCAATTAAAACATGCATTTTACTCTGGTTGGTTCATTGGCTTACACCCAAATGATTTATATTAGAACATTAGAACATTCTAGACGAGAACAGGCCATTCAGCCCAACAAAGCTCGCCAGTCCTATCCACTTGTTTCCTCCAAGAAAACATCAAGTCGAGTTTTGAAAGTCCCTAACGTCTTACTGTCTACCACACTACTTGGTCGCTTATTCCAAGTGTCTATCGTTCTTTGTGTAAAGAAAAACTTCCTAATGTTTGTGCAAAATTTACCCTTAACAAGTTTCCAACGGTGTCCCCGTGTTCTTGATGAACTCATTTTAAAATACAAGTCTTGATCCACTGGACTAATTCCCTTCATAATTTTAAACACTTCAATCATGTCACCTCTTAATCTTCTTTTGCTTAAACTGTAAAGGCGCAGCTCTTCTAATCTTTCCTCATAATTCAACCCCTGTAGTCCTAGAATCAGCCTAGTCGCTCTTCTCTGGACCTTCTCTAGTGCTGCTATGTCCTTTTTGTAGCCTGGAGACCAAAACTGCACACAGTACTCAAGATGAGGCCTCACCAGTGCATTATAAAGGTTGAGCATAACCTCCTTGGACTTGTACTGCACACATCAAGGCGCTATATATCCTAACATTTTGTTAGCCTTCTTAATGGCTTCTGAACACTGTTGGGAAGTCGATAGCTTAGAGTCCACTATGACTCCTAAATCCTTCTCATAAGGTGTACTCTCGATTTTCCGACCGCCCATTGTGTATTCAAACCCAATATTTTTACTTCCTATGTGTAATACTTTACATTTACTGACATTAAATTTCATCTGCCACAAATCTGCCCAAGCCTGTCTGCTATCCAAGTCCTTCTGCAATGATATAACGGATTAAAAATTATCTGCTAATCCACCTATCTTGGTATCATCTGCAAACTTAACCAGCTTGTTACTTGTATTCCTATCTAAATCATTTATATATATTAAAAATAGCAGCGGCCCTAGCACTGACCCCTGTGGAACACCACTCTTAACATCGGCCAGTTCTGATGAGGTTCCTCGCACCATCACCCTCTGCTTCCTGTGTCTGAGCCAAAAATATATATCGTATATACTTGTGGATAAGTCAGGACTTGATTTTACTGTATAATTTCTGGTATTTTATAATGTCAGTCATATGAGTTGAATGCAGAAAACTCATACTATTGGTCCAAGAGATTATGATATGCTAACGCCCACCTACGAGAGTCAGCCCTTTTATTTCTATGTGGATGTGGCAATGCACTGTATCAGCGTGTGCTCCTAACATCTCTCTCTTTCTCTGTCTCTCTCTATTGTGCCTACGTGACCACACGGTATTTAATACCCGAACTATTCCGAAGTGACGTTTGCACCGATTTGTGTTTTTTGTATACACCTTTATTGTAAGAGCATCCCTTAGATGAAAATAGAAAATAGGAAGCTGGTTTGAAATTAAACGTTGTTGAAGTAGTGAAAGAAATCTGTAACTGCACTGCTGCAACAAAATTTGATGCGAGATTGGAGGAGGCAAGAAGATGTGGAAAAAAAAAAATAAAATTAAGTGTCACATTTTTGAACGGGCGTATAAGTTGGGGTCTGATTTTATGTTTGATATTTCAGGTTTCAAGACCTGACTTATACGTGAGTAAATACGGTAAAATAAAAGTCTGTTATATTCTGGTTCTTCTTATACTTTTGAGATGAGCCACCACCCTTGAAATTTCTGTGCATATAACAGCTGTCCATTCTCGTTTACAAGACATCTGCTTAGTCATCCTTCAGTTCATTTTGTTTATTAGATTAATCTTTCTTCTGATACATTCTTTATTTACTAGACCATCTCAGTATTTTTCCTAAACCATTTCTTATATTTCAGTGAACATTTTGTCGTTCACTTGACCTTTATCTGGTTTCCTGGTGTGCCTGAACAGGTATCTGACATTTATTAAGCCTTTATGCTATTTCTTTAAGATGAATGCCATCTTACCCTAAAATTATTCTTCCACAAGACGAGAGTCGCAAAAGCACATAAGTCCCATAAATACTTCCAAAAATTGCCTTCTAAGAGGGGATTACCATCAAAACCCTAACTAGAAACAAAAGAGGCCTCGAAGAAGCATTATAAAATACCAGTAACGGCGCACTGCACGTTATACAATTGACTTGAGCGTTCATAGTCCTCAGACTCTTTCTCTGTACGTTTATCATTCATTTGCTCAGAGGTTGATGCGTTTGCTACTTCCTGAGCAGCTCTTCTTTTCTCCACCCTAGCAGCCCGCTTCTTCTCTTCTTCCATCGCCATCTTTTCACATTGAAACTGATTAAGTGGGTGTTGCAATTATTATGTACGTTGTCCTTAATTTTTCACTTACGCTGGCACTTAAGTCTTCAATCTGCCTCAAGAATGATTTAAGATATGAAGAGGTAAAGGAAGTGACGGCGAAGGTGGTAAGGATGAGCATGGCTCCCATATGCATGCACCACGAGAGTTGATTCTACAATAAAATAAAATATAAATAAAATGAGGAATAACCTTGGAGGTCAATCATCACCCCGAAAGCGGATAGTAAACATCACGTGGTATATGTGTACCAAATTTCAGGTGAATAGTTCAAAGGGTTTGCGAGCGACATGTAATTTAAAATCCGGGACAGACAAACGGACAGCCATGGTAGTGTATTATTAGCGTATAAACAGTTAAAAATGAGCAGAGCGGACACGCAGGCAAACAACACTGAATGGTGAAAGGCTGCAACTATAGGGTGGTCCAGATCTAATTATGCAACTTTTAATGCAATGCAGGAAGACAATACAAGACAAAAGAATTGTTTGAAATATCTTGTAATAAACAAAAATGGACTTACATTGAATTAATTCACTGATTTTCCATGTCCCATTTGTCCTCCATTCATTGGATACAGGCACGGAGTAATAAACTTAATAAGTTATAGCGTAATGAGAATTGCATAATTAGATCTGGACCACCCTGTACATTAGCGTGAGACCCACTGATTAGCAAATAATAACTTAATTAAACAATTAGAACACCTGGAAAAGTAGAATGAAAATCAAGATGAAAATACGGTTAAAAAGAAAGGTACTTTTCTATTATCGTGACGCAAATCGGTGGGGCCGCCACCCCTACTGTCTTAAATTATTTGACTGGCCTACCCCAACCACAAATACTAACCTTAAAGTTAGTTACCTATAGGTCCCTAATGATTATACGATTTATACGATAGTAGAAAAATACCAAAAGAAAAAAAAATAATACATTATTCCCATATATATTATACTAGTCATCCCCCCGGCTTCGCCCTCGTATTAGTGAAACAGGACAGTAAGGAGGGCCCAGCCCAACTCCCCATCCCCACTCAGCCCGCAGCTTCTGTCTCAGATTAGCGTGAATATATCACTCCTGCAAGCAAACTATGATTCTTAGCACAATGAGAGAAGTCGCACAATCAACCGGAATGTTCAAGAAAATTATAGAAAAAAACCTGATCTAAATCCGTTAAGTAGTTCTCTCGTTCGTTAACTAAGTGGAGTAAAGGTTACACCCTGAGGCAGACGCATGAGTGAGGAGGGGCCCTCCCCGCTGCCCGCTGCGTCTCTCTCTCTCGGATTCACACTAATACATGGTACCGCATGATACCGCAACGACCTATGATACTTGGCGCGATGAGAAAGTCGCAGAACCAACGGAATGCTTAAGCAAATTACAGAATAAAACCCGATCTAAATCCGTTAAGTAATTCCCTCGTGAAAAGCAGACAGACATACAAATGGGCCTAAAAAAACTATAAGAAATTTCGCGCTTGGACCACGAAATTTTTAAAACCGTTTCTTAGCGAGCATCTATGGGCCATGGGTAACCTACATTCCAAATTTCAAGTCCCAAGTCCTCATGGTTCGGGAGATTTCGTGATGAGTGAGTCAGTGGGATTTGGCTTTTACATAGAGAGATTACATAGCTTTCTAATTTCTGTATTGTTCCCAAAACACAGAACTTGGGAAATAACAGTTCACTTAATTAGCCCAGGAGTCCAATTAACAAAAACAGAAGCTGGTGGGAACAAAAACCTGCAGCCACAGAGAGGGGTTCTCCAGGACCGACTTTGACAGTGGTCCCCAAATTCGATCCTGGGGACCCCCACCCCTCTGTGGCTGCAGGTTTTTTGTTCCATTCAGATTCACAATCAGTGATAATAATCAATAACTTCTGATCTCATTTCATTTGCTGGTCTTTTTTTTACTCTTCTCTTATTCTGCATTCAGAAAAACAAAACAGTATGTTTTTTACACTTACACGACATTTAGAAATATTTTTACATTTTTCTAAAGCTATAAATGCTTAACTCTCTTTTGTTCTTTTCCTATTGTTTTCCCCTTTTCCTGTGTAGTTTGCTCCCTTCATTTAACCCTAATAGTGACAATGAACAACCAGCACAGCAGACCCCCGGGATGATAAAAGCTGCAACGACTTCAGTGTTTGACCCCCTAATTAGTAAATCATCAATTAAATAACCAGAACACCTGGAAAAGCAGAATGAGAATTAGGTTGAAAATACGACTTAAAAAAATGACATATTCCCCATATAACTGCTTATTACATTTTAATAAAAATCTACCAAACTTAGTTTGTCATTTCTACATTAACTCCAAAACACAAAAACTGGAAAATAACGACTCACTTAAATTAGGCTAAGAGTCCAATGAAAAACAGAAGTCGGTTGGAATGAAGACCTGCAGCAACAAAGGGGTCCCCAGGAACGAGTTTTTGGAAGCAGGGCTTTAAAGGATAACGCGTTGTAAAAGGTGCTATATATGCGCCCGACCCGACACAGACTGACACGGAGGTACGTGTAAAATCAACAAAAAGATTTATTTTTTTCTTCAGCTGAGGTGCACGTCTTCTCGATGTCCCTCAGCCCTAACACAGTCCCAAGCGCTCCAAAATAAAGCACACCACACTCTTCTTCCTCCACTACTCCTCCCAGGCAACCTCGTCCTCCTCCTCCTCCCACCTCAGGCTCTCGGAGTGGTGGCTGATGGCCCCTTTTATAGTTCACCTGGAAGTGCTCCAGGTGCTTGATTGTCGAGTTCTGGCTGCACTTCCGGGTGTAGCCCATAAGGGCTCAGGAGTCCCATCTGCAGCACCCCCTGGCGGTGCCTGCAGGACCCAACAGGGCTGCACCAAACTCCAATTCCCAAGACCGAGGCACCGCTGCAACACAGGGGAGTTGCCATTTAGTGTCCAGGGGGAGGTACTGCAAAGTCCATGGCTGCTCCCCCGAACATATACTGAAGGGGCATCCTGGCAGGGAAGGGGCCCCGGCCGTCCACCACAGCATATTCAAAGTGCTTTTATGTTTTTATGACAGTTTTTTATTTTTTTTTTTCAGTAAGTAAAACCCATTTAAATGAAAGACCTGTTCTGTATGAAATATCAGATCCCCCGTCTAAAACGGTGGTGCTTTTTTTTTTTCTGAATATGATGAGAATGATTTTCGAGACCGTGGTAATGACACTTGTATCCACATTCATCATCTTGATCAGGAAAGCAGATCAGCGAAATGTCCCATAAATGAAAATGTCTAAAAAATGTAGAGAATAACAAAGTTCTCAGAGCTTGAAGAAACATCAGATATCGGCCTAATTATATATGTCTGGTCTGTCCTCATGAGATCCCTCTGGAAACAAGCCAGCAAAACAAAGCAAAGCATGAATTTGCAAAAGAGCTTTTGAAACAGGATGGGAGGCGATCTCCAAGAGTCAGCCTGCTGAGGTTATTTGGGAAATGTGTGGGATGGGTCACATTGAAGTGAAAAAGGTTCTGAATTAAATACAAATGGGCCGTTCACAACCTTCGGGACCTGCTGGGAGGTGACCGGTGACAATCCGTGCAAGATTTACAGGGGCGGTGGTTCAGAAAGTCCTCAGACCTCCACATTCTGCGCACTCGACTGGAAATTGATACGTTTCCACGCTGTCCGGCAGTTGTAGTGCCGAGTCCACCACGACTCCAACCTCCTCCTCATAAGGTGGACTTCAATTTTCAGACCTCCTACTGTGTATTCAAACAGTAACATTATTATTTCCCACATGTAATATTTTACATTTACTGACATTGAATTTCATCGTCCACAAATCTCCAGAAGATTCGACGGATTCTCGATTATCCGCCAGTCCACCCAGCCGGGTGTCATCTGCAAACTTCACCGGCTTTCTTCTTTATACCGGGCTATTCAAAATGAAAGAGCAGATTTCAAAAAATGTATTTCAAACAAACCGTATCAGACAGAAACACATTCCGCAAATCACGGGATATTTAACGTTCAAAGTTTAAAAGCTCGCCTAAAAGTACCAGTGAATACCAACCGAGCGCTGCTTCTCGTTTCAAGTAAAATGGCGACAACACCACAAGAGAAATCATTTCTGTGTGCTGCAGTTTGCAAAGTCCATTGTTCAAGTGCAACGTGAATTCCGCCAACAGTTCAACAAGCAGCTGACTCGTCATAAGCCAATTTCCGAGAGACATAAGAAATTCGTAGAAGGTTGAATATGCAAACGTAAAAGCACTGGTGGTGAAAATGTCAAGCGTATCCAAGATGTGTTCGAACAGAGCCCTGAACGACACCATTCCAGAACGATCGATTGGAAGTGGTGGACAACAAGATCTTGCTCATCGTCTATGCCCTCCCACGTCACCAGACCTTTACCCCCTGCGATTTTTATCTATGGGGTACATTAAAGAAAGAGTGTTTGTTCCACCTATGCCCGCTAATCTTCAAGATTTGCAACATCGAATTAAGGAAGCTGTGAATTCAGGAACTCGGGACCCGTGGACTCGTGTGTGGCAAGAAATGGTCTGCCGATCTGATGTTTGTCGCGCTAAACGTGGTGCTCATGTTGAGTGCGTGCCACCTCGAAGACCATAGGACCACTGAGGAAGAAGAAAACTTTATTAACTGTAATTATTATAAGTATTTAACTCACATAAAAAATGGACTGTATTTTGTATTAATTATGCTGCAGAGAGCTATATGAGTTTAATTTCTATATGATTTGTTCTTCATTTAGGTAGAAAAAGAATTAAGCTTGTGCACAGAATTATGAGAGTAACTTGCATTCTTTTATGAGAAAATGCTGACCTCTTGATACTAACAGAACACCCTGTGATATTATAAGTCAAGGCGATAGTTTCTGAATTCTTACTTAAAACTATAAGAAACATGTCCCTTATGGATTAATAAATAAGGATTTATTAATCTAACCAAACAAAATCTAATGAAGATATTAAAGCTATAAGAATGTAATTTCTTTATAATTAATGTACTGAACTATAAGAAACTGCTTTAAACTGGTCTTGTGTGTGTGTGCTGATAAAGGCGTATTTTTAGGAATGTGAGGGCCCTGATGACTCTTTAAGTTGGTAATAAACTCTGTGCACTCTTGCATGTAATAAATTAGGATGTAATCGTAATTTACAGCAATTTTTGTATGACCTCAATAAAGGAACTGCTATTTTTTTTTTCTCTCTTTGGTTAATGAATAAGCTCTTTGACTCACCAAGAATAAAGAAATCGGTGCTTGTTTTCCGTTGTTTTCGACTTCAGCGTCCACACCACACTTTGAACGTTCCTCTATCCGGTGATGTGCGGAATGTGTTTCTGTCTTATACATTTTTGAAATCTGCTCTTTCATTGTGAATAGCCCCGGTATTGCTATTTAAGTCATTTATAGATAACACTGCCCCCTGTGGGACACCACTTGCATTAAAAAGATATTTCAGCATGTCATCTTTAAAGAAAATTGCAGAAATTCCTAAAAATCTTGTTTTTTGCATTATACTCCCGGGTATTGAATGCTATTTGATGTCAGAGAAATGAATTTAAAAGATTTTTAAATCGCAAAGCAGCCATGCAGCAAAACACATGAAGGGGTCTGGAGACTTTTCTTCTTCTTCTTCTTCTTTCGGCTGCTCCCGTTAGGGGTTGCCACAGCGGATCTTCTGTCCGCATATGGATTTGGCAAAATTTTACACCGGATGCCCTTCCTGACATAACCGGGCTTGGGACCGGCACAAAGAAACACACTGGTTTGTGCATCCTCTGTGTGGATTTTTCATTTTCTTATTTCTCTCCGATCAACTGTTTAAGACGATTTTACGACAGCCGTGCATTTACTTTTTATTTACATCAGCAAGAGACAATCGTTAAGTGAAACGGTTCTAGGCAAACGAGAAAATGTTAAAAAAAAAGATAAAATATTAATTAAGATTTTAAATAGATTTCAATGTAAAAATATACACAAGTGGGTCAGCCACGTCTCATTCTTTTTTACAGACTCGGAGGGAAAATTTTCTTATTGGGGAAATTGGTTTGGAGAGCAGCCACGGTGGTCCCCCAGGAGCAGCCTGGGAATCCCAGACTTGCAATTTTCATATATTCTCAGCCAGATAACTAAAGAGAAACACACCCCCGCCACAAGCCAATACTTCAAGGAAGGCTCACTGTATGATCATTGATCCAAATCCTGATACGTAATTACAACATCATTTACAATTAACAGCTAAGAAAAGAAACAAAAGAGTGTGTCAGGGATGACAGCTCGTCCCATTACACTGGTAAGCTAAAATGGAGCGGATGGTGCGTTTTAAATGCCACAGGGGTTGGGTGGGCACCCCGACCATAAAAGCACAGGAGGCTCTCCGAAGGTAGGAGCCAGACCTACAAGAGATGGCCAGAAGGGGATGGACGGACCACCCATCAGTTGTCAAAGATGCCCCACAGGGGCTACGTTACTCCCCCAGGACTTCATTAATGATTTCATACCTTCAATAATTATTTTTGGTGAGTTGCTGAATCCTTTTCAGGTGTTGATTACTTCATGTAAATCAAAGTTTAGTAATGGAGTCAAACATCGAGTATCGATGACTTAATGCCTGTAAGAATGAATGTTATATTTTAATTGACCGAAGTTCCACGTGCCGTCCTTATTTAGCATTTGTGCTCCCATTGAAGTGCTGTGGCCTCATTCCATCTGTGCCCACTCATACATACGACGTGTCTTACTTTTTAGAACGTCCTTTAGTTTTTGTGACCCTCACACACAAACCTCTTCAAATGGAGATGTACCTTTGTAAAGGCTGCCCACCATAGTTCACGTTGCATGTGATTCATAGCAGTTTGTTTTCCGCAGTAGGTAATACATTTTTAGAGGCCGAAACGCTTTCCCCTCATTACTGTTTATATTGCCTGCCATTCAGTGTTCACGTGGTGACTACTTTAGAGAGACTTACTGCACGTCTGTTTATCTTCTGAAAAGGTCACTACCCCGTTTTTGCTTATCTTATGAAATCACTGTTTGTGTGGGCAATGGAACCGTCCAAAATGGGAAGTCGTTCTTCAGAAGTACACTCCTCCATGTGGGCGCAATCACACACACACACATACTCAGAGTGATACTCTGATGACTTGCTCAAAAAAAAAAAAGTCAAGCATTTGTTACAGTTAGTGGTCTCCAAATGAACACAATGCTGCTTCTTCTGAAATGTCGGCGGTCTCTCGCTGCCGTGTTAGACGGGGCAGAGCGGACTCTTTAAATTCAGGAGACACTGCATTTCTTCAGCATGATACTGACATCCTTTACCTGTTCCGCAACTCTGTGATAGCCAGTGTGGTCTGCTGGGTGGGTGACGTCACTTCAAGAGAAGACCACCAGATCAACAAGCTGATTAAAATGGCAAGCTCAGTTATGGCAGGCCTTCTGGTCCCGCCGGAGGTGGTAATGGAGCAGAGAATGAAGACAAACTGATGGCCTTTATGAACAAAACTGCACATCCCCTCTCTTGATGCACCAGCATTGAGGACCTTGTGTCTCTGTCATTCCAACAGATGGTGCATCACATTGCATTTTATTACTTCAAATGTTTGTGTTGCACCATCTGTTGGAATATAAAATTCAATGCATATTTTGTTGTTATATGCCTTTTGGTGTGGGGCTCCTAAAAGCAATGCTAACATTTGTGATGTGCCATGTGCCATCTGTTGAAATGATACATGCAATGCATTTTATTACTACAAAGGCTTGTGATGTGCCATCTGTTGGAGTGATAAAGACATAGCTAATGGCTGGACACATAGATACACAGGCACTTGTCCTTTTATTAAGATGGAGTAGCTGTGGTATTCATCTAAGATGGGTTGAAGTCTAAGTAGTTGCAGTGCATTGTCTATAGGAGTGAACTTTGCAATGCATGTAGCAATAAAATGCGATACATTTTTCATTCCAACAGATGGCACATCACAAGCATTTATAGTAATATAATTCAGTGATGTATCATCTATTGGAATGGCAAATACAATGTATACAAGTATGTTATATGCCATTTCGTACGGGATTCATAAAAGCAGCGTTGATGTTTGTGATGTACCATCCATTGGAATTACAAATGCAATGCATTTTATTGCCACAAAAGGTTGTGATGCACCATCTGTTGGAACAACAGAGAGATAGCAAGTGGAGGGATACACACAAACACAAAATGTATCCTTGTATTAAAGTGGCTGTGTGTTATGGCAGGCAGTGTGGTGTAGTGGTTAAGCCTTTGGACTTTAATCCCTGAGGTTGTGGGTTCAAATCCTGCTAGTGGCACTTTGGGACACCATGAGCAAGTCACTTGATCTACCTGTGCTGCTCCAATTGGAAAGCCAAAAGAAATGGAACTAATTGTATTGTAAATGTTGTAAGTCACCTTGGATAAAGGGGTCAGGCAAATAAGTAAATATTGTGGTAGCTGATGCTTTGTGACAGGGCCCCGGGATTGCTGTGTGCTGCTGTGAGAATTGACTCTATAAACCCCGAAGTGGAGCCTCTGTCTCAGATTAGCATGACTATATCACCCCTGCAAACGAACTGTGATGAGAGATGTCACAAAATCAACTGGAATGTTCAAGCAAATTCTAGAAAAAAACAGATGTAAATCCGCTAAGTAGTTCTCTCGTGAAAGCAGACAGACAGACGTTGGATTTTATATATATAGAGATGTTAATTTGACAAAAAAATGTACACATGGCAGTAATAACTGCCCATTGACCTATAAATCTATATAAAATCAATATAGAACTATGTACCCTCATCTACCCAATTTTTCTCAGTGTTTCAAATAGCAAATGTAAGGTTAAGTTATAGTGGGATAGTCAGGCACGGTTTCGGTGGGACACGTCGCTTTCTTGAACCGCAGTTACTGGATGTGCCAGATAATGAAGATTCTCTGCTTTTCATCTTAAATATGGCTGCATGGCATTCCTGGCTATTTTATAGCGTGAAATGAGTGTGGTCATAGCCCCCAACACGTTACGAGGTGTTAGGTACAGTAGCAAACTGAAATCCCGAGATAGCTGCCAAATATTTTATTATGTATGGCATGACTTATAAATAGCGTCTTTAACCAAGTTAACCACATCCTTTATGAACACTAAAACGGGCCCACTTAGCGAGGGTGGGAATACCGTTTGACGAATGTCCAGCGGACCCCCAGCTTTAGCCTAGTGGCTTCAGTAGAGAGAAAAATGCCATGTAAATATAAAGAATTGTTATTATGATATGAACAAAATATTTACTTTATTTCAAAGGGGAAACAACTGTTATTGCTAATACTGGGCACTTTTTGGATTTGAAGCACTTTGAGATGTGCTGGGGTCAGATATGGCCAAAATGTTTGTTTGTTTATTTATTTATTTTATTTCAATAGTGGAAAAAAAGTCTTGCTATTACCTCAGATTCTGTTCAGTTGAACCTTTTTATTGTTTTTTTACTGTATATGCACTAGTTGACGTGCCTGTGTCACAATGGAAACAATGACAGAACCTTACTTGTTTCTTTATTACGTTCATTTGTGTTAATTGTAAAATTTATCTTTACTTGCTGCTTACCAGCCGCTGAAAATAGTCTGGCCCACCTAAATTTCTGGGTTTGAGAATCTGACCCAACTGAAATTGTAATTGAACAGCCCTGAAGTAGTGCATCATAGTGATGGCAGCATCAGTGCCTGGGGGACGGGATAAGGTTGAGGGAAATGGGCCTTGTGACCAAGACCCCAATGGACACTTGTGCTGCACTCTACAGATCCCTTTATGGAGATGGGAGAAACTTCCAGAAGGACAACCACCAGCGCAACACTAATCTGGGCTTTCTGGCGGAGGAGCCTCTATTCGCTAAAAGACGCATGAAGGCCCACTTGGAGTTTGCTGTTTGTTCAGCAGACATCATCATCTAGAGATTTCTTCTCTGATGTAAGTACTGCGGTGCACTGCGGTGGGTTGGCTCCCTGCCCGGGATTGGTTCCTGCCTTGCGCCCTGTGTTGGCTGGGATTGGCTCCAGCAGACCCCCATGACCCTGTGTTTGGATTCAACAGGTTGGAAAATGGATGGATGGAACATCTGATGTCAGAGCTCTGTGTGTTTTAGAGGGTAGCTGCTGATTGGCAGAGATATTATGGCCACGTGCTCTTCTCCTCACACGGGGGCGCTCTCCCGTCAGACCTGAACACGATCAGATACGGTGCCAAGTATCATGATTTGGTTGTGGCACCGATTTATTTGAAAAAATCTGAGAGAGAGGCTGTGGGCCGAGGGGAGGGGGAGACGGGATCTCAGGAGTAGGGAGCCGGGCGGGACCCTCATCAATCACTCACCAGCTTCTACCTGTCGCCACATGTTGGAGCGCACCTCGCCTCTGCTTAGCTAGTGAATCCCGTTTGTTCAGCAGACATCGTCATCTACAGATTATTAAGGAGTAACTTTTGACGTTTTTGAGAGAGAGATCAGAGCTACGTGTGTTTTATGTCAGTATGTCTGTCCGCTTTTCACGAGAGAGCTACTTAATGAATTTACATCGGCTATTTTTCTATCATTTTCTTGAACATTCTGGTTGATCTTCTCTCATCGTGCTAAGTATCATAGTTCGGTTGTGGCACCGATTTATTCACGTGACTCTAAGAGATAAGGCTGCGGGCCAAGGGGAGAGGGAGGCGGGACCTCAGGAGTAGGGAGCCGGGCAGGCCCCTCGTCAATCACTCGCCAGCCTCCGTTCGAGTCGCTCTACCTCTCGCCACATGTTTGAGCGTAACTAGCGATACCCATTTGTTCAGCAGACATCATCATCTAGAGATTGTTAAAGAGTAACGTTTGACGTTTTTGAGAGAGAGATTTAGAGTTCCAGTTGTCTTCACGGGACACTTCTGGCAGTGGACGGAGCTGCAGGGGACAACTAGCTTTTGATAAAAATCTGTCAAGGAGTGGGAGGCTCATCAGGGTTGAGGGAAAGCTGAAGGGAGCAATGTACAGAGATATCCTTCACGAAGATCTGCTGGACATCAGGCTGATCCAAAGGTTCAGCATCTAACGGGACAAAGAAAAGACAACACAGGAGGGGCTTAGGGACAAGTCTGGAGGGGCCCAGCCCGAGCACAGATTTGAACCCAATCAAACAACTCTACAAAGACCTGAAAATATCTCTTCACTGCGGTCTCCATCCAACCTGACGGAGCCTGAGAGGATCTGTAGAGACGAATGGCAGAAAACCCTCAAATCCATTTGTGAGTAAAGCTTGTCATGTCACACCTATGAAGACCCCCGAGGCTGGAATCACTGCCAAGGGTGCTTTAGTACTGGGTTATGAATATGCGTGGCGATGGGACATTTCAGTTTTTCATATTAATAAATTTGGCAATATTCTTAAAATCCTGTGTTTGCTTTGTCATTTTTCGGACAGCAATGATGTTTGGAGCTGTGAAGGGAGCACAGCAGGAGATGGAGTCAGATGTGGCAGAAATGAGAAGGTCAAGGTCGATGAGTGGAGCTGAAAAAAATAGGGGAAGAGAAAAAGAAACAAGATGACCAGAGGTACAACAAAAGTGGAACAGGAGAGTAGGTTGAGGTGGTCCAGACATGTGATGAGGAGACACCGTGAAGATGGGGGCAAAAGAATGATGGGAGTGGAAGTCCAGAGGAAGAGAAAGCAAGGGAGGCCACAGCAGAGCTAGATGGATAAAGAAACAGAAGGTCTGAAGGAAAAGGGTCTGACTGGGTGGAGAGGTGCAGGGCCGAGCTGTAGGGAGAAGGTTGACCAACCACATCAACCCCACATAGAAGTGGGAAAAGAGGAAAAGGAAGAAGAAGAACATTAAATAAATTGAGTCAAAAACAACAGAGCTTGTCACTTTATATATAGTTTCTTGCTGTTTGGAGAAGGTGGACCAACCACATCGACCCCACATAGATATGGGAAAAGAGGAGGAAGAAGAAGATTAGAACAGTGGTTCTCAACCTGTGGGGCGGGCCCCTCTAGGGGGGCACAAAGTAACAAAAAGGGGGGCGTGAAGATGTGAAAAAAAAAACCAAGAATCAAAAATATGAAAAAAAAACATCTGTTGAAACCAAAACAAATGAACTTAAACTACATTCTGTTACTAGAACAATAAATATAGAGTTAGATAAATGTCGATGAAAGTTAAGTAGGTATAATAAAATATGCATCTACATTTCAAAAAAATGTTAGGAGGGGCCTGATTAGAACTGTTATGAAAACTCGGGTCGCAAATACTTAAAGGTTGAGAAACGCTGGATTAGAACATTAAATATATTTAGGCAAAAACAGGCCATTCACCCCAGCAGAGCTCAGGTCCCGCTTTATATATAGTGCCTTGCTGTTTGGAGGAGGCTGATCAAACCCATTGACCCCACATAGATATGGGAAAAGAGGAAGAGGAGGAAGAACAATAA
>JANRMT010061414.1:6314553-6324816 GCA_026402145.1 Polypterus bichir lapradei | reverse complement strand
TATCTATCTATCTATCTATCTATCTATCTATCTATCTATCTATCTATTATATAGTGCCTTTCATATCTATTAATCTATCTATCTATCAATCTATCGATTACATAGTGCCTTTTCTATCTATCTATCTATCTATCTATCTATCTATCTATCTATCTATCTATTATATAGCGCCTTTCATGTCTCTCTATCTATCTAAGTAAGATTTCCAGACTGTTTCACTAAAGACTGAGTCCAGTATGATCACCACAGCAGTAGCAGTGAGTGGCGTCAGATAGAAACAGGAACAGAGTTCATTAGTTGGAATCTTTATCACAGAAATTTATTTCAACAAGGACCCAACTGGTCAAACAGGGAGAAAATTATGAGACAAGAATATAGTCATAGATGAGATGGAAAATCAATTCAGAGACAGACATTAGCAAAATGTAAAAGTGAAGTACAGCAAGAGAAATAAGAGCCAGAAACAGGGAAACGCAGGTGTTGAGGGGAGCATTCTCTGTCTTACCACGAATGGCAGCCAGCAGATTGTACGTCTCTCCTGCCTTTGCCTACAGCCTTGAGTAAATAAATGAGGAGCTCCAGGTGGGCCCTCAAATCCTTCTGCTTTGTTTCTTCATTCTGTTTTAAATATACATTGAAATTAAAGAACGTATAATTACAAAAATTGCAATATTCTGACATATTTGAGCAGGGTCTGAAAATGGACGCCTGCTCTGTATGTCTTCCATATCCACGTAAACAGTCCATTAGTATACTGTAGGACAGTTGATTTCTCATGCAGAAAGCACAGCCGTTGAAACAAGTTAAGTCATTTTCTTCCCTTACATAAGCAATTCAAATTACGGATTGGTTTTCACCTCACACACTTCACTTCTAGTGTAAGGCTGAGACAAATTGCTGGGATGTCAGCTTATGTATCAGGTTTCTGTGGAGTAACATATTGTAGAACCTCAGTTTTCATTACGCGCAAAGAAAAGAGCTTTAAGTGGTCAGTGGCTTCCCAACGCGCTGCCGACTGAGTCATTTGTTTCCACACACGACGGTAGTAAAGAAAGGCTCTCATTATGAAAGACCGATATATTGTTTTGCCATGGAAAGTGTAATATGCTGTTACATTTTTTCAGATAATGCATTGTGGGTATTTAGTTGAATGCAAGGGTGCAACAAATAATGGACATTAACTCCTAACCCTGTGGACTGTGAAAGGTTTAATAAGGAACAGATTTGAACACTCTGCTTCAGTAACTGACCAGTCACTATGTTTTCATGGAGGACCCGTTCACACCTGACATGAACGTGTGTTTTATATCAGGATCGTATCCAGATGTCATTTAGTCAGCTTACGTTTACACCTTCCATCAGGGGCATAGCCAGGAATAGATTTCAGGGTGGACCTGTGTAAAAAGGGTGTTCTAGTTTTTAGTAGGATGCATAAGGGCACATTTCCAAAAATTTAATTCATATTGTGGTACGTTCACATAACTGAATTACTGTATTAGGACCATGCAAAAGTTGAGCAAAAATGATCAAGGCAATCAAACGTTGTTCCTTTGCAGAACGGTGCATCTGTCGCTATGCTGTATTCGATCCATTTGAATTGTTCACACCATTTTGCTGAGAAATATCGAGTCCTTCCCATTATCGTAGTCGTCGGAAATGAGTGGCTGGTTGGTCAATGGGTGACAGATCTTTCAGTGGTTCTGTCACAGACTACATGTCTTTAGGGGCAGAGTCTCCTCAGATGAAGACGCGATTGAAATGTTTGCTCCTGTCATTTTCTTAGCTGCACACTGTTGCGTATTGTGCGTCTCATTTGTGTCCAGATGTTCCTTTTCATCTAAATGAGGCATCTTGACAAACCTTGATCTTTCTGTTTGTTTTGCCACGTCAGAAATAATCCCTCAAAAAAAGAAACTATCTCTTGGTGTTCGCCGAAAATACTCAAACAACTTGTCTAATGATAACTACCAATCAGGTTACACATACACCGTAGCACCGCCCCATTTATTTATTTATTTGATGAAAATTCAGTAAATCAATGGGATTTGACATACCCCTTTGAAACCAAAGGAAACATAAAATAACATACCCAATCGATTACAAAATTTAACGGAAACAATGAAATGATTGGCTGAGCATATGGCCAATCAGGGTGGACCTAGTCCCAGCCACGCCCACCTTTCCCTACACCACTGCCTGCCATTAAAATGTGTCTCCAGTGTCGGCATCCTGTAACAGCCGACTCACTCTCCATAACCGGCAGCTACACCACCAAGACCCGTGGCCTGGCAAGCTGAGGACGTTAGTCCAGACAAATAAACTTCCCAAATCGACGATCAAAGAGAAGCCAAAAGACAAACAATATGTAAAATAATAAAGTGAGTATAAGTGAGGTCGTGAATACAAGCGGCTGAAATGAGTTTCCTCCGCAGGGTGTCTGGGCTTTCCCTTAAAGATAGGGTGAGAAGTTCAGAGTAGAGCCACCGCTCCTCCACATCGAGACGAGTCAGATGAGGTGGCTCGGGCATCTGATCAGGATGCCTCCTGGACGCCTCCCTGGTGAGGTGTTCCGGGCACGTCCAACCGGGAGGAGGCCCCGGGGAAGACCCAGGATACGCTGGAGGGACTGTGTCTCCCGGCTGGCCTGGGAACGCTTTGGGATTCTCCCGGAAGAGCTGGAAGAAGTGGCCGGGGAGAGGGAAGTCTGGGCTTCTCTGCTTAAGCTGCTACCCCTGCGACCCGACCCCGGATAAGCGGAAGAGGATGGATGGATGGTATATATTAATAAAAAAAAGTAATGAAACAAACTCCAAAAATATATATATCACACCCCAACCAGCCCCAACATAACCCTCGACCCCAAAAGTGACCGGCGAAATGTTACAATAAAAAGGTGCAGCAAAAACTTAATCTACAACACAAACCCTCCCTTGACCCCACACTGAACATGAAATCAATGAGACACACAGAAAACACGAAACGCACATAAAAGTCCAGAAGATTAAACGGAAAATAAATAACGTTTGTGAATCTGGTTCAGCTGGAAAAAGTGTCCTACGGTGATTATATACAGATGAGAATGATGG
Organism: Polypterus bichir lapradei; assembly: GCA_026402145.1. Classification (NCBI taxonomy): domain Eukaryota; kingdom Metazoa; phylum Chordata; class Cladistia; order Polypteriformes; family Polypteridae; genus Polypterus; species Polypterus bichir. Next base: position 6,321,730 of record JANRMT010061414.1, on the reverse strand, counting down.
CTCGCTCCTCTCCCCAAACAACAAGAAGCAGTCTCACCATGCTAATTCTCGGTACGTCGGCACAGTCCCGAACCCCGTCGTAAAGGTGAAGTTGTCAAGCGTTGAAAATTGCAAGAAGAAAAAAGTGTAAATAATCTGGATCGCGGCTATCTCCTGGCTCAGCAATGAATTGGCAGTCTAGTAGAATGGGATTTCTTTCTTTTTGTCCTCCTGTTTAAATAGTGAATGACCCAGATTAAAGTGATGGGATTGACAGGACAAATTATCATGAGGGACCTCAGTTCCACAGTGTTATCCTTCCTCCTTTTATTTCCAGGGGAGCATATTTACATAGACCATGTAAACAGGACAACACGATGAAAGAGGGGACTCAGCACAAAATACATTTATGTCGACCTTAATCATGTAGCACCACTACAGTGTGTCTATCAAAATTGCACTGAAAGTCTGATCTAAGATAAGAATTTGCTCAACCTCAGAGTAGGACACGAGAAGTTCTTACAAAGTGTCTTAATCCCAGTCTCAGCAACAAGTAGGAGGCCATATCTGCCACTCGCGATGATGACCTTTTGTAGTTTTCAATTACTAAACTTAAGGCATCACCACAAAGATAATAACAATAATGATATTCAAAGTAGAAGAAGAGGAGAGGTTGGGAGCATGTGCTGATTACCCACCACACAACGAACCACCCAGATTGAGACCCAAGTGCAGCCATGCAGCGGGTGACACCTCAGCAGCCCACTGGAACAGTGTGAGTTTTTTTTTTCCTGCCACCAACCCTCAAGTTTTTTACCTGCAAGTTGGAGGACCTCCTTGAAGGGCTGGATGCAGGCTAACGAAGAACAATCCTTCTATATAAAAGCGGTCGGGATTGTCCTTCCGTCCCGTGAGTGCTACGCAGGCGCGGAGTTTCACACACGCCCCGTCCATTTTGCAATGCACGATGGGATTTGTAGTTTCGTTTTTCAAGGTAAAAGATGATTTTCTACTCCAGACTGTGCGATATCTTCTTCTTCTTTCTTACTATATAAAAGTGGTCGGGATTGTCCTTCCGTCCCGTGAGTGGAAAGCGTAGCGGTATTCCGCTTATCACAGACTTACTACTTGCAGCTTGCGGTACGAAGCGACATGTTGTGAGCAGAGTTCTTTTGCTCCCATCGTTCCCTTGCTTTTGTGCGCGATGCGCTGGAAAAATAGACAAAATTATGTCTCTGGAAATAATTAATGTTGATGGAGTACAAATGCCTCACCGCGTAGTAAATATCAGGGGGGTTTAAAAGGGCGACCTCAATATAGAAAAAAAGTTTAAATTTCATCACAAAAATAACAGAAACTACGAGTATTAAAGTAATACCGCGCAAATGCAATATAACCAAATTAATGAGTTTGTATAAAATATCAAATTGATCTACATATTGAATTGCCTTAAGAAGTGGTCAACTTAAAAGTCGGTCACCTTAAAAGGCGGGTCAGCCTAGTATACTAATAAGTCTTTACAGTTATATAGCGCTTTTCTCACTACTCAAAGCACTTTCATGCCCAGGATGTGAAACTGCAAAAGAAGAAGAAGATGAAGTAGAGGGTAAAGAAGAAGAAGGAAAACTTAAAAAGGTAAGATACTGTGCTAAGCTGCATGTAATTTTGGATACCCAATTTGGAATCCGTTAAATCATCACAGAAGGACTTGGACAGCACACAGGCTTGGGCAGATGAAATTTAATGTCAGTAAATGTAAAGAATTACATGTCAGTAATAAAAATGTGAGTTTTGAATACACAATGGGAGCCCTGAAAACTAGAGTCCACCTTATGAGAAGGATTTAGGAGTTATAGTGGACTGTAAGCTATCGACTTCCAGACAGTGTTCAGAAGCCATTAAGAAGGCTAACAGAATGTTAAGTTATATAGCGCCTTGATATGTGGATTACAAGTCCAAGGAGGTCCTGCTCAAGCTTTATAACACACTGGTGAGGCCTCATCTGGAGTCCTGGGTGCAGTTTTGGTCTCCATAAAGACATAACAACACTGGAGAAAGTCCAGAGAAGAGCAACCAGGCTGATTCCAGGGCCACAGGAGACGAATTATGTGGAAAGATTAAAAGAGCTGAACCTTTACAGTTTAAGCAAATGGAGGTTAGGAGGAGACCTGACTGAAGTGTTTGAAACGATGAAGGGAGTTAGTCCAGTGGATCGAGACGGTGACTTTAAAATGAATTCATCAAGAACACGGGGACACAGTTGGAAGTTAAGGGTGAATTTCGCACAAACATTAGGAAGTTTTTCTTTACACGGAGAGCCATAAGCGACCAAGTAACATGTTAGACAGTAAGACTTTAGGGACTTTCTTAGAAGAATTAGGTGGATAGGACTGGTGAGCTTCGTTGGGCGTAATGGCCTGTTCTTGTCCTGATTGTTCTAATGTTCTAATTGTTGCCACCTGACTGTAGCAATATCAAGAATTATATTGTTATGTACTCCAAGACAGAAGGACCAAGTCACACACTCCGAATTGGGGTAAAGCGCGATAATATGGACATTCATTTAACAATAAATGATCCACAGCCATACTTTGAGAAGAATCACCTTCCCATTGTTATTGCTACGGGAAGCACCTCACTAAGTCACAATTATACTGAATAGCTCAGCTCTACTGAATTCACCCTTCCAGTGTTCCCCACCATCTTCCAGAGCCGTGTGCCATGTTCCTCCCCATGATCCTCCCTTATCTTCTTCTAGTGAGACTCATTATTTTACATCATGCTTGCCTGCTTGGGCCTTCCCGAGCTTGTAAAGCGTAAGACGGATGTTCCAGGGTTTCACGAAATGCGAAGCTCGGTGCTCCCATGCGTCATTTTGCTGTCAATTATCCGTCCTACCCCGCTTATCTTGAGGGTGATACGCTGCATCCGTGGCCACCTATGTGTTGATTCTGTGCTGTCGCTTGCGACTCATATACCGTATATACTCGCGTATAAGTTGGGTCTTGAAACCCAAAAAAATAGATCATAACATCAGACGCACGTTCAAAAATACGACACTTACATTTTTTTTTTCTTACGTCTTCTTCTCTCCTCCAATCTCACACCGGTTTCTCAGACACATTGAATGTTGTTGCAGCAGTGCAGTTCCCAATTTCTTTCGCTATTTCAATTACTGAATTTAAAACCAGCTTCATATTTTCTTCTGATCGAATGCTCCATCGTAGATAAGGGATGCTCTTACGATAAAAGGTGTATGAGGGTGTGAGATACAAAAAACACAAAACATTGGAAACGTTGCTTCGGAATAGTTCGGGTATTACCGTGTGGTCACGTAGGCACAATAATTAGAAAAAAAAAGTCAGTGTGCTCCGTGGTTACTCTCTCAGGTGGGCAGGTGTTAGCATATCGTAATTTCTTGGACCAATAGCGTGAGTTTTCTGCATTCAACTTATACGACTGACATTATAAAATAACAGAATTTATACGGTCACATCAAGCCCCAGCTTATCGGCGTTAGAACTTAAACGCAAGTGAATACCGTATTTGTGCTCATCCACATTTGGGGTGAGTATCTTTATGTGCGTGCCGATTCTACCTCACATGCTGTAAGAGCATTCGGTCACAGACCATGGTGCGGCTGCTGCTTCACCACCTGATGCCACAGGTCCACCACGCCCTCGACCCTCTGCAGTTCGCTTACCAGGAGAAGGTGGGAGCGGAGGATGCCATCATCTATATGCTACACCGATACCTCTCTCACTTGGACAGAGGTAGTGGTGCTGTAAGAATTATGTTTCTGGACTTCTCTAGCGCCTTCAACACCATCCAACCTCTGCTCCTTAGGGACAAGCTGACAGAGATGGGAGTAGATTCATACCTGGTGGCATGGACCGTGGACTATCTTACAGACAGACCTCAGTATGTGCATCTCGGGAACTGCAGGTCTGACATTGTGGTCAGCAGCACAGGAGCGCCGCAGGGGACTGGACTTTCTCTGGTCCTGTTCAGCCAACATACATCGGACTTCCAATACAACTCAGAGTCCTGCCACGTGCAAAAGTTCACTGACGACACTGCCATCATGGGCTGCATCAGGAGTGGGCAGGAGGAGGAGTACAGGAACCTAATCCAGGACTTTGTTAAATGGTGCGACTCAAACCACCTACACCTGAACACCAGCAAAACCAAGGAGCTGGTGGTGGGTTTTAGGAGGCCCAGGCCCCTCATGGACCCTGTGATCATCAGAGGTGACTGTGCAGAGGGTGCAGACCTATAAATACCTGGGAGTGCAGCTGGATGATAAACTGGACTGGACTGCCAATACTGATGCTCTGTGCAAGAGAGGACAGAGCCGACTATACTTCCTTAGAAGAAGGCTGCCGTCCTTCAATATCTGTAATAAGATGCTGCAGATGTTCTATCAGACGGTTGTGGCGAGCACCCTCTTCTATGTGGTGGTGTGCTAGGGAGGCAGCATAAAGAAGAGGGACGCCTCACGCCTGGACAAACTGGTGAGGAAGGCAGGCTCTACTTTAGGCATGGAGGTGGACAGTTTGACATCAGTGGCAGAGCGATGGGCGCTGAGCAGACTCCTGTCAATCATGGAGAATCCACTGCATCCACTGAACAGGATCATCTCCAGACAGAGGAGCAGCTTCAGCGACAGACTGCTGTCACCGTCCTGCTCCACTGACAGACTGAGGAGACCCCACACTATGCGACTCTTCAAGTCCACCCGGGGGGGTAAACGTTAACATTATACAAAGTTATTGTCTGTTGTACCTACTGTTATCACTCTTTAATTTAATATTGTTTATCATCAGTATGCTGCTGCTGGAGTATGGGAATTTCCAATTGGGATTAATAAAGTATCTATCTATCTATCTGTCTGTCTGTCTGTCTGTCTGTCTGTCATCTTTATGTTTGACAAATTTGCTCTGATGTATGTTGTACACATTGAGCGTGTACACACTCATAGCAGATCTGGATCACCTGCAAATTAATTTGAACAGTCAAACCTAAAAAATGAAGTCACCTTTGTGGCACAAATACAGTGGAAGTTTTCGATCTTGTGTCTAAGAGTCAAGGGCTCATATCAGATTAGGCTTTCTCCAATCTGTCCCCCGAACCTCTGAATTTGGTAAGTCACAATAAAGAAATATAGTAGAAGAAAAAACAAATCTGCCTCCATGTGACCAAAGAGGTGCCAGCGACCCCCCACCTTCCCCTTTTACGAGACGGATGAATTTTAACTAAAGAGTAAATATAAGGCACCGACAATCAAGCACAAATTGTCGGAATGCGCAGCTATTTGAATTGTGTGCGACTTACATAAGATCTGCTGCACCAGAAAAGCTCATTTGTGGTTTTACTGGGAATTGGGAAAAACATCTGTAAATAGAGGGAATGACAGTTAGTATGTGCCCACTGCTGACTGCCAGGACATCAAAGGATGCCCACATCCTCATTCGTAATGGCAGTTCACCCACACCCTGTTCCTTGTGGTCACGCAGTTATATAAATATGGCAGGACAGCACCGTTTATCCACTTGTGCTGCTTTATTCAGAATAAGTACTCAGGAGACGCATCAGTTGACTGTCAAATTTGTTTTTAAAAAAAAAAACAAGGACAAATCACGGATGAGTGGCACGGTTTAGGTCTTCCTGGAATAGAAAACATATTCTGGAGTTGGACTGGCATAAGCAGTGAAAAAAAAACAACCAGAAATAAATAATAGTGTTTTTTTTAATGAAACAGCAAGAACAACATCCTCACAACCATCTTGATTCAATTGCGTACAATTTGATGGACAGACTGCTAGCCACGATATGAGAGGGGTGTTTCAAACGTCAACTGACACCACAGTTCACTTACTATATTTTCCACTTTCTATATTTTAGATTTTCTTGCAACTGTTGCCATTGTAATTTGGAAACACAGTATAATTTCTTTACCAACTATATACTCTGACACACTAAATGACACAGAAGTCGTATGCCTTCAATAATGGACGTGTATTCTATGGATACTGTCACACACGTGTGCTTGGGAGACAACTTAAAAGTTGATCTGACTCGAGGGCTGGCACTGTTGCCTAATGCTAACGCTCTCCTCCTTCCATACAGATCAGACGACCGGTGGTCCCAATGATGTCACTTCCGGGTCACAGTCCCTTCACCCCACCACGTCCAGTCTGCTTTCTTCTGCCAGTCATGATTTTGACTCCAGTCTGAAAAGACAACAATTGCTTTAACGACTGTTTTGCATTTTTAATTCTGTCACTTATACAGGATTCATCTTCAAGGTGCCCCAACTAGACATATTACTTGAAGATATTTCATAATTTATATTTTTTTTCTAGTTGATCCTGACACATTCACGGATTCTTATTTGGAAGGTTATTTCAACACCTGCGGAAATAAGAATAATGTTCAAAGTGCATTTTACGGTAAAATATTCTTCAATTTTGCAATTTATTCTGTTGCAACACAAGTGTACCACATAATTAATTATCCACTTGTCAACATTATGAAAGAGAAATGTGTGACCTTTATTTGGAGGAATAGAACGTGAATATTGATTTAAGGACTGCCGCCTCACAGTTAGGAGACCCGGGTTCGCTTCCCGGGTCCTCCCTGCGTGGAGTTTGCATGTTCACCCCGTGTCTGCGTGGGTTTCCTCCCACAGTCCAAAGACATGCAGGTTAGGTGCGTTGGTGATTCTAAATTGTCACTAATGTGTGCTTGGTGTGTGGGTGTGCGCCCTGCGGTGGGCTGGCACCCTGCCCGGGGTTTGTTTCCTGCCTTGCGCCCTGTGTTGGCTGGGATTGGCTCCAGCAGACCCCCGTGACCCTGTAGTTAGGATATAGCGCATTGGATAATGGATGGATGGATGAAGGTGGAGCTGCCTCCATATAATAACTTAATAAGCTCAGATAAACTAACCAGTGTGTATATAAGAAGATGTCACTCATTCAGTCAGTCAGGAAACCCAACATTTCTTGATGTTCAGTGTTTTGTGTTTTTCCCCTATCTTAGACCCCCTCTAGACCCCCCGAAAAAACAAAAACTCCTTTTTAGGCCATTTTTGGACCACATTTTGAGCAGGAATTAATACCATTATTATAAAGAGCCCTGCCCAGGGTTTGTTTCCTGCCTTGCGCCCTGTGTTGGCTGGGATTGGCTCCAGCAGACC
>JANRMT010061414.1:6279231-6302693 GCA_026402145.1 Polypterus bichir lapradei | reverse complement strand
TTGAATGCCTGTCACTGCTCAATGCTGATTACTTGGTTGGCTGAGCTCGTTAAGCCTTGAACTTCATAGACAGGGGTGTCCAATCATGAGTGGTAAAAGGTATTTAAGGTGGTTAAGTGCAAGTTGTGCTTCCTTCCCTTTGACTCTCCTCTGAAGAGTGACAGACAGCATGGGATCCTCAAAGCAACTCTCCAAAGATCTGAAAACAAAGATTGTTGAGTCTCCTGGTTTAGGGGAAGGCTACAAAAAGCCATCTCAGAGGTTTAAACTGTCAGTTTCAACTGTAAGGAATGGAATCAGGAAATGGAAGGCCACAGGCACAGTTGCTGTTAAACCAGCAGGTCTGGCAGGCCAAGAAAAATACAGGAGCGGCATATGAAGAGGCAGGATTGTGAGAATGGCTACGGACAACACACAGATCACCTCCAAAGACCTGCAAGAACATCTCCCTGCCGATGGTGTATCTGTACATCGTTCGACAATTCAGTGCAATTTGCACAAACATCTGTATGGCAGGGTGATGAGAAAGAAGCCCTTTCTGCACTCACGCCACAAACAGAGTCGCTTGTTGTATGCCAATGCTCATTTAGACAAACCAGATTCATTTCGGAACAAAGCGCTTTGGACTGATGAGACAAAAATGGAGTTATTTGGTCAGAACAAAAAGCACTTTGCATGGCAGAAGAAGAACACTGCATTCCAAGAAAAACACCTGCTACCTCCTGTCAAATTTGGTGGAGGTCCCATCATGCTGTGGGGCTGTGTGGCTAGTTCAGGGACTGGGACCCTTGTTAAAGTCGAGGGTCAGATAAATTCAACCCGATATCAACAAATTCTTCAGGATAATGTTCAAGCATCAGTCACAAAGTTGAAGTTATGCAGGGGTTGGATATTCCAACAAGACAATGACCCAAAACACAGTTGGAAATCTACAAAGGCATTCATGTAGAGGGAGAAGTCCAATGTTCTGGAATGGCCGTCACAGTCCCCTGACTTGAATATCTTCGAAAATCAATGGGATGATTTGAAGCAGGCTGTCCATGCTAGGCAGCCATCAAATGTAACTGAACTGGAGAGATTTTGTATGAAGAATGGTCAGAAATACCTCCATCCAGAATCCAGACACTCCTCACAGGCTATAGGAGGACAGCGTTGAGAGGCTCAAAGGAGCAAAAGGAGGCTCAACTAAGTACTGGTGTCATATCTCTGTTGGGTGCCCACATTTATGCACCTGTCTAATTTTGTTATGATGCATATTGCATATTATCTGTTAATCCAATAGTCTTAATGTCACTGCTGAAATCCTACTGTTTCCATAAGGCTTGTCGTATATTAAAAGGAAGTTGCTACTTTGAAAGCTCAGCCAATGAGAAACAAAAATCCAAAGAATTAAGAGGGGTTCCTGAACTTTTCCATATGACTGTATTAATGTTACTCCATTATTAAGTCTCCTGTTTTTACGTCATGCAGTGTTGAACTCAGATGAAGAAGAGATGGTCGAATTTCCCACAAACGGAATTTTCCTCGCACTACACTGTTCTTCAGTGCGGTTGGACTGAATGGCCTGTGCTGTTCATGTGAACGCGTGCCAAGCCAGATTATAATATTTATCTTCCTCCTATAAACCAGCACAGGTTGAGCTCATTATCCTGCACTGACATTTTCCTACCTGGCAGTGAGTGTTGTGCTGAGGCAGCTTGGAATGATCCTAGCATATGGGGAGGGAAACAGCGGTCACATATCAGGAGGTCTGACAGGGAAGGAAGTTAGAATTTATGGCTATAAATAAGCTAACAACTGAGAGCAAACATGAGCGTGCAGAGTAGAAGAGAATGGAGTATTAAAACTACTGCTGGAGAACCGGCAAAAAAAATATTTACACTCAGGCACGTTTGTATTGTTACTGCCTGGAAGTTGCGGGGTCCGCAAACTGATCCTAGAAAGGGGCCTCCATCCATTCATTCACTGAACAAATCAATCGTCTTATCCACCTATTTACAAAATGAATCTGTCAATTCTTCAATCCTTTTACTCAGTCGATCCATTATTCAATCCGTCATCATTGGTGCCATCAATGAAGGGGGGTAAAGAGGTAATCGACCCCCAGTCCTGCAGCAGATGATAAAAATGAGTTGAAAAGTCCATACTGGCTTTGTTACATAGAGCTAAGCAGTTGAAAGTGACTCAGTCCTGAGGACGTCTCGTAATCCCATTGTGTTTAACAGTTCAAATTAATTATGCAGGCGATTGAAATCTGGGGCGGCACGGTGGCACAGTGGGTCTCGCATTTAGGAGGCCCAGGTTCGCTTCCCGGGTCCTCCCTGCGTGGAGTTTGCATGTTCTCCCTGTGTCTGCGTGGGTTTCCTCCCACAGTCCAAAGACATGCAGGTTAGGTGCATTGGCAATCCTAAATTGTCCCTAGTGTGTGCTTGGTGTGTAGGTGTGTGTGCCCTGCAGTGAGCTGGCACCCTGTGTTGGCTGGGATTGGCTCCAGCAAATCCCCATGACCCTGTAGTTAGGATATAGTGGGTTGGATAATGGATGGATGGATTCAAATCTGATTTGAAGATGTATACATATCTATTCTGAATTTCCTCAATTTAATCATCAGACAGCTGAGACTTAACAGACACCCCAAAATACCAACCACTGCATGTGCACACAGCAAATGTTTACTGTGCAGGTCATCTGCCAATTTGTCAGCTCACAAGGAGACCCGATGCAGGCAAGAGAACTTCCAGTAATGCCCACCAGAGGCACAAGGCAATCCAAGGTGAACACCAGGGAAGTGCGGTCAGGGGAGCCTCGCTTGTCATCATGAAAAGTAAAAAAAAATTAAAACTAATAATGATAGCATAAAATAAATGTGTCCACTGGTCTGTGCTATAAATTTGTTTTCTGTATGACTCCAATAATTTTGCTAATTTTTATAGTCAAAATCGCCGAATTGGCGCATTTCCTGTTCAAATACAAAGGAGAAACGTGAGGTGCGGTAGTGACGAGCCTCACCTCACCTCACCTCGGACTGCAGTCACCCTCACACACGGGGTTGATGCGCATGCCCGTTGCTGTCTCTCTGTATGTCGCCAATATAAGGTCTGCAGACACATTTATTATACACCCTGACTGTCCACAGTCTCGCTAATACCTTTAATGAATGTGGGTGACATATTTAGTCTTGCTGATTGGACAGTGAAAAGGCACGAGGTGAGGCAGACAGTAACGTGGCGCCCTGAAGGGGGCGCATGTGAGCCCAACAGGTGCTCATTGCTGCTGATTTTCTACGCAGAGGCGCCAATAAGTTAGCGATATCAGAAAGTCAAGGGCACTGCAGCAGTCCGTTTATTTTTATTTTTTGTTCCGACTGACTGGCAAAATAAAAGACTTTTAAAACTAAAGGAAAATAAGGAGGACTTTTACAAGAAAGTGACGGAGATTTTCGTGGAGAAGGATAGGAGCATGGACTTCATTTACAAATAAAGCTAACAGCATAAACGGTTTTTAGTCAGTCAGTCAGTCATTGTCCAACCCACTATATCCTAACACAGGGTCTATGGGGGTCTGCTGGAGCCAATCCCAGCCAGCACAGGGTGCAAGGCAGGAACAAATCCTGGGCAGGGCACCAGCAGGGCACACACACCCACACACCAAGGACAATTTAGGATTGCCAACGCACTTAATCAGCACCTGCATGTCTTTGGACTGTGGAAGGAAAACCACGCAGACACGGGGAGAACATGCAAACTCCACGCAGGGAGGACCCGGGAAGCAAACCCAGGTCTCCTTACTGCGAGGCAGCAGCGATACTACTGCGCCACTGTGCCGCCCATTAGTTTAATGTCTTAGAGAATATTTCAGGTTAGATTTATTCATTTTTTTATAATCTAGGAAAAGTTTATTTTTGTTCTTATTAAACCATTACCGTTCCGCAACACCATTCTGTATATTTTATGTGCGCCGGCATTTTGTGGGTTCTGTTGCTAGGGCACATATCCCGGTTGCCAGGGGGGCTTAGTTTTGTACATTGCAACGTTGCAACAATCACCTATACAACACCAGCACAACACTCCATTCACCGTCTATGAATTCAACAAACTTATTAAAACAAATCCTGATGTTTGGTACCAAAAATGAGCTTTGCCTGAGTTGGCGTTATTTAAAGTGCCATCCCTGAAGGAAGATAATATTGAGAAGGAATAAATTTGAAAGATGTCTGACATAAACAGAAAAATAACAGAAAGGTAAGTATAGAAACTTTTTGAAGAGCATACACAGACACAAAAATCTGCAAACTGTGAGCAGGCAGTGCCCAGTCAATGCCCAGTCAGATGATTAACTCTGCTGTAACCACTGGCCTTCTGTGCCACCCTATTATACTTTATAGCTAGAAACCATGGATTCTGACACTTCAATCAATCAATTGCATCGGTTGTGAGTAGCGGCTAAACAAGGTTCTCTTCGGTTTCATTTTGCCGATGTGCTCGCCTCCGTTGTCTATCAGTGGATAAGCGAGTTTCTCCCTCCTCTGAGGTTTCATTTTGCCGACGTGCTCGCTTCGCTTGTGCATTAGCGACTAAACGAGTTTCTCTCTCTTCGGAGGTTATGTTTTGCTGACGTGCTCACCTCCGTTGTCTAACAGTGGTTAAGCGAGATTCTCTTTCGTCACCAGTTTTGTGTTGCCGATATGCTCGTCTCGCTTGTGTTTAAGGAGCTAAGTGAGTTTCTCTCTCCTCTAAGGTTTTGTTTTCCAATGTGCTCGCCTTGCTTGTGCATTAGCGGCTAAACGAGGTTCACTTCGGTTTTGTTTTGCTGATGTGCTCGCCTCCATTGTCTATCAGCAGCTAAGCAAGTTTCTCTCTCTTCGGAAGTTTCGTTTTGCCGATGTGCTCGCCTCGCTTGTGTATTAGCAGCTAAGTGAGATTCTCTTTCCCCGGAGGTTTTGTTTTGCCGACGTGCTCGCCGCGCTTGTGCATTAGCGACTAAACGAGTTTCTCTGTCTTCGGAGGTTTTGTTTTGCCAACATGCTCACCTCCGTTGTCTATAAGTGGTTAAGCGAGATTTTCTTTCCTCACCAGTTTTGTTTTGCCGATATGCTCGTCTCGCTTGTGTATTAGCGGCTAATCGAGTTTCTCACTCCTCTGAGGTTTCGTTTCACTGATGTGCTTGCCTCCGTTGTTTGTCAGCAGCTAAGCGAGTTTCTCTCCTTGGAGGTTTCGTTTTGTGGACATGCTTGTCTCTGTTGTCTATCAGCGGCTAAGCGAGTTTCTCTTTCCTCAGAGGTTTCATTTTGCCAATGTGCTCGTCTCACTTGTGTATTAGCAGCTAAACGAGTTTCTATCACCTCAGAGGTTTCGTTTTGCGGACGTGCTCGCCTCCGTTGTCTATCAGTGGCTAAGCGAGTTTCTCTTTCCTCCCCGGTTTCATTTTGCCGATGTGCTCACCTCGTTTGTGTATTAGCTGCTAAGTGAGTTTCTCTCTCCTCTGAGGTTTCGTTTTGCCGATATGCTTGTCTCGCTTGTGTATTAGCGACTAAGCGAATTTCTCTCGCCTCTGAGGTTTTGTTTTCCTGATGACCTCGCCTCCATTGTCTATCAGCGGCTAAGCGAGTTTCTCTCTCTTCAAAGGTTTCGTTTCACCGATGTGCTCGCCTCGCTTGTGTATTAGCTGCTAAGTGATATTCTCTTTCCTCGGTGGTTTCATTTTGCCGATGTTCTCACCTCACTTGTCTATCAGCGGCTAAGCGAGTTTTTCTCTCCTCTGAGGTTTCATTTTCCTATTGAGCTCGCCTTGCTTGTCTATCAGTGGCTAAGCGAGTTTCTCTTTGGCGACAGTCACTTTCTTTGAGCTTTATGCTGTAGCCTGGCACTTCTGGGCCGGACAGACAGACACACACACTTCCACACGTAGATGTTTATATTTACAATGACACGATAAAATGAGAAATAGCCTAGAAAAGGGTGAATATTGTTGTAGACACCGTAAACACTGATAATTCCGTAGCTCAGGGTGGTCACCATTAGTCACCTTCCAGTATCTGTTCCATTTTGTTGTCTCTCTGGACTTTTGAAAGGAAATCCAAATTAGCACCATCTTCTTGTTTTTTTTTCTTCTTCATTGAAACACCCTGTTATTCTTAAAAAAATCAAGCTCTGAAACATTTAATTCAAAACATATTTAATATCCATAAGAGAATTTTACTATTAGAGTAATTTCTTCCTTTAATGCGGCTAAAATTATATAATTAAGTGCAAACTGTTTCAACTACTGGACAAATCCTGAAATCCTTTATAGTTCACTAAAGGAAATTGTTCTGGAAATCTAATGACTTTATGTGGAAAGCATGTTATCCATTGGATGGTCGGCAGTTGCATTTCTTATCCACACTCGGCTGTTGCCAAAAATAAAACTGCGCACCTTTAATATCATTTAAATCTGTCATTAGTCAGCTATTACTGGCAGAGATCCGACTTATTTGGAAATGTGTAGAACAGAGTTCCCTTAACGAAAATTCCTGTCAAACTCGGATGCGCTTTTCAAAGAATTTTTCTCCGAGGCGATAACTTTTGCAGTGATCTGTTAGCTCCCCTGTGGGTTCAGGAAGTAACACTTACCTTGGGTTGCCTTGCATGAGAGGCCCCACATATCGAGATGGGGGGGATCAGTCTGGAAACCACAGCTACCCTGCATGGTGGATACTGCTGCTTCACTTTTAGGCAGCTTCGGCGTATGCAAAAGCAGTGACAAAACTCCCTCAACTATTTGTACCACCTAGGACTTTCCGCACAGTTTATATTTGAACCTTTGTAGGAGATGGTCGGGACGCCCCTGCAATGGAAGGATAGGGGGAGGCACCTTTTCCAGGACACTGCCTCCACCAAGATGCTCGATGGCAGCTTCCCTGGACTGCAGCGATTACCCAGATTCCCGCAGGGCACTATGGGAAATGGAGTTCAGCAACCGTGGGTGCCGCCAGGGGACGCTGTGGGAAGATGGTGGGAGACGACATTCTCACCTAGCCCGGAAGTACTAGGGGATCACGAGGACAGATCAAAGAACTCAAATTCTCCATCTGACCCGGAAGTGCTGGCAAGTCACATGAATGGAAGAGGAGAAGCACTTCCGGGTCAAGGACTTTATATGGGATCTGCTGAAGCTGGATGAAGCTCGCTGGGAGGTGTGGTGGAGAAAGAAAGAGACAGAGAATTGTGCTTATTTATTTGTGACTGTGGTGCTTGGGGCGCCGTTGAAGAAGAAAGAAGAATATAAAGTAACTTCTTGGTGCTTTTAACCTGTCTATGGAGGTTAAAGGGGGGGGGGGGGGGCCGGCAACACTGACCCCAAGCGTCCACATCTTACACCTTTTAAGTGCATCTGATTTGTTTTTGGAATGTTCACCTGTTTAGTCAGGGAAGGCTTAGAAAATTATCGTTAAGTTTGGGTGTTTCTAGGCTTCCGTGTTATCAGGGTCTTAGGCCTCTTTTTAGCATTTTGGTCTGTTAGTGCACACATACTGTTACTAAGGACTGTCTGTTCATAGCACTATTTTGTACAAGTTGCTGCAACCAACAAAAAAACAACTACATGTTGATCCACTAGGTGGCAGTACTGAAGTAGATACGTCTAAAATGGCTGCATACTGAGACATGAGTTAAACAGTACAATACAATACAATTTATTTTTATATAGCCCGAAATCACACAAGAAGTGTCACAATGGGCTTTAACAGGCCCTGCCTCTTGACAGACCCCAGCCTTGACTCTTTAAGAAGACAAGGAAAACTTCCCAAAAAAACCCTTGTAGGGAAAAAATGGAAGAATCCTTGGGAAAGGCAGTTCAAAGAGAGACCCCTTTCCAGGTGGGTTGGGTGTGCAGTGGGTGTCAAAAAGGAGGAGGTCAATACAACACAATACACAGAACAGAACACAAGTCATCCTCAATACAGTATAAAAATAAAAATATTACAAGTACGGAGCAGAATTTAACAGTAGATGATATCACATAATATGATTTGGATTTGTTTAGAGTCCTGGAGACCTTGGTCATCAAACTGCCATTCCAGTTGGCCATTCCACAACTGAGACAGCCAATCCGATGAAAGGACCCCTCTACCTGACAATTCCTGTGATCATCCATCAGAGATGATTTTACCTTAGGCATACGTCGTGCCTTGAGGAGCTCAATGACATATGAGTTAACTCCTACATCGCATTCAAAGTGTTAACACTAGAACTACCAGAGCCTATGAAAAAACTCGTAGATCTGTCCCACCTTAAATCGCTTTGCACCTCTCCGTCAGCGTCTTTTGTCCTTTAAATGTGTTGATAAGCAGCAAACAGCAAGCAGTCTGCTATCACATCCCCCCACCAGCGCACAGTTTTCTCAGCTCAAGTCTGTTTACCTGCGTGTCAGTTGCTTGGAGTTGAATAGAGTGAGAAGTCACCTTTTATAAATACTATATCGTTATTTGGAACACATGCATTTCATGTGTGTTCCGTGTCTACAACAATCTATGTAAACACATCGTTAAAAAAGAAACGTTTTTCATGTTTTAGTAATAATTGACAAAATGTAGACATGAAGTGTATAATGTGTGAAGCCTGAAGTCCAAATATCAAATAAACACTTTCACAAAAGGTACAAATACAACAGAACAAGTGCGCTTTTATTCAAAAATATAACTGAAGAAAAAGAACGCGCATTAGGGTGTAAAATCGACATGCATTTACTACGACTGCTTCAGTGGCACAACAGTATCAACTGTTGACTGGTAATCAAAACTTCACGGATTTGATCCCCGACGAGTCTGTTTTGAGAAGCGAGCTGCACGTATTCTTACTATTTTAGATTAAAAACATACATTTGATTTCAGTCTGTAACAGTGGTGTAAATGTATGAAACATGTAAAGGTTAGCTTTATTTTTTGTTTTTTTTTATTCAGTTTTATTATTACATTATGGGTCCCGGAACCAGAAGTGACATCATCATGGGTGCAGGAACAGGAAGTGATATCATCATGGACACCGGAAAACCGGAAGTGACATCATCATGGGCATGGGAACAAGAAGTGCCATCGTCATGGGCACCGAAAAGCGTAAGTGACATCATCATGGGCGCTGAGAACTGGAATTGACGTTATCGGGCAGGAAGTGATGACATCATGGGCACCAGAACCCTGTAGAATTTCCTGTGAATGGTCTGCAGAGGATTGAGAGAGAAAGTCAGAGCACCTTGCCACCCCCTGGTCAGACATGGAATTGTCACTATTCGAGCCCTTCAGCTGGCTCCCATGCTAATGTGTGTGACAATATGTCAACTTAAAGATCATTTCTATTTAGAGTTCGCTACTTTCTGAGGTCTTAGGTGCCCACAAAAGGTCTTGGAACATATCAGCCATGGATACAAGGGGGCTGCCGTAATATGGGTTCTATTTTGGGATTCGGTTTCTGCAGTTTCAGTTATCAGCGGTTTATCAGTGACCTGAAAATATTGAATGGAAAATTCTAGAAATTACCAATTTATAATTTTCAAACTGCACGCCATTCTGGGCAAATGTTTTCACCATTTTGGATACACGCCGCTGCAAACAACTTCTATACTGGGTGGTTTCGGGACCCGTGGTATGTCTTGGAACGTATTACCCGTGGATACTGTAATATGATTTCTACTTTGAGATTCAAATTTAGCTGTAGAACAACACCTGTATTCCTTATTTCTGACTTGATTTACAAGTGTACCAGGTGCAAGATGGCAGCCAACCTCGGACAGGGCACTGGTCCAGCCATTGATTGACGTTGACCGCTAATACTGTAAAAAGGTGAATGAAACGTAACGAGGAATTTCTGAATCTGGTGGAAACACCCGTCACACTCTGATCAGGTCGGCAGATGAGGGTACAGTGATGGTTGAGAAGTTTTGCCTTGTCAAGGATGACAGTTTTCATCTGACAGCCAAAACGGTTGTTGTTTCTAACTTCTGTTCTCTGGAAAGCCCTGGAATAACCTTTACCTTTTTCT
The DNA here is from genome assembly GCA_026402145.1 of Polypterus bichir lapradei. Taxonomy (NCBI): domain Eukaryota; kingdom Metazoa; phylum Chordata; class Cladistia; order Polypteriformes; family Polypteridae; genus Polypterus; species Polypterus bichir. The sequence continues at coordinate 6,292,680 of JANRMT010061414.1, read as the reverse complement.
CCTTTTTCCCTTTGTGAGACGCACACTGATGCAACCCTTTGCAAACTCCATAAATAGACATAGTTGTAAGATAAATGAATTCAATATGTTACAGAGAAAAGTCGAGATCCAAGTTCTTCTTGAGTTACCACAGAGTTGCAGGTATAGGATTCTCTCTTTGAGACGGCAGACATAATGACAGGGCTTTAAACTTTGGACCCTGAGTGTCTCTTAACACAGCAGGTGAGCCAAGTTTCTTTAGCCGCAGCAAAGCACCTGTACAGGATGCCATAGCCTGACGCAAATCCAATTCAGGATGATTAATCGGTGATGTCAAGCATGTTTTCCCTTTCCTAAAGCAGGAAAACAGCTGGACTCTGCAGAAGTTGTGAATGCGCCAAGAGATGGGCTTAAGGCTGGGGAAGAAGGATTTTTCCAGATATTGCAAATCATACGGTAATAATACTACAGCACACTCGGCCGTTTTCATGATAGGAAAATAAGCTGGAAAAATCTGGTGGAATGGGACAAATGGTAAGAGGTTACAAGTGGGCAGGGAGAAGGGGAGGAGAGGACAAGCAGAAGCCAATTGACGAGAAAAGACGCCCCATTGTTGATCAGAGATGCCATCTTACATGCTGAAGTATACAATACAATAACAAAACAATACAATTCATTTTTGTTATTGCCCAAAATCACACAAGAAGGGCAGCAATGGGCTTTAACAGGCCCTGCCTGTTGATAGCCCCCTCAGCCTTGACTCTCTAAGAAGACAAGGAAAAAATCCCCAAAAAAAAGGAAGTAAAAGGGAAAAAATGCAAAAAACTTTGGGAAAGGCAATGCAAAAAGAGACCCCTTTCCAGTTTGGTGGGTGTCAAAACAAAGGGGGGTAAATACAATACAATACACAGAACAGAACACAAGTAATCCTCAATACAATACAATAATACAATAGAAATAGAGTCCTGGAGACCTCAAGCTGCCTCCCCCTATTGGCCATTCCACAGCTTAGTCAGTGCTGGGCCAGCCAGTTGTACAGTTGAAACCACCATATTTTTGACATGGGTCCAATCCTGCCAACTACTCTATCTATCTATCTATCTATCTATCTATCTATCTATCTATCTATCTATCTATCTATCTATCTATCTATCTATCTATCTAATCCTGCCAACTACTCTATCTATCTATCTATCTATCTATCTATCTATCTATCTATCTATCTATCTATCTATCTATCTATCTATCTATCTAATCCTGCCAACTACTCTATCTATCTATCTATCACTAGCTATTAGCTATTTTATCCTGCCTACTACACTAAATTAAAATCTATATATCTATCTATCTATCTTCATGCAGCTAGGGCAAAGCTATGCCAGACCCTTTTCTGAAGCCAGGTCCCTCCATAATGTAATTTTCAAGGTGGTAACCAACATCTTATTGCTTGCCCACCCAGTTGTTTGCAGTTTCTTGGCTTCTCCATTGATTTACCTGCCACTGTTGTAAGTGTTTCGGTCCCAACACCATCATTTTTTTTTTTGCACACATTCTCCACTTGTCTGCCTGGTTTTTCCTCAGGTTCGTCTAATTTTTCTCCAGCTGATTGCCGAGATGTAGACGCTAACTGAAGTGTCAGTATGTGGGTGTGTGTGAGTGGGTGCTGTGATGGGCAGACGCCCTATTCAGTGCGAAATTCCTGCTTTGCACCCAGTGCTGCTGGGTTAAACTCCTGTCCCCTCCCTCTCCCCATTATCCTAAGCTGGATTTGGTGGGTTTCCTATTCGAAGTCCTTTCTTTTTGCTTGCATGAGACGCGGTGCACTACAATCCTGTAGAACTCCTTACCTTACCTTTTGACCAAGTAAGCATCGTCTTCTTAGATTTAGTGGCTTTTTCTCCTGCAGTTTGAGGCCTGTGACCCTCTTCAGAATTTCTCATAAACTGCTGCCCCCAGGTGGTATTTGAGAGCACTGCACCCCCTGATAAGACGGACATGTCTCCCGAACCCTGGGATGGGATACGCCGGAGCGTAAACACCTTGCCTGGTGGCACTTTACACTTGACATTACCTTCGTAACGAGCTCTTCTCCCTTGACAGGCCCCCCAGTCTTCACTTGGATGGGCATTTGACCTCTCCAGACATTCATCATTTATTCCAGGGGTATTTTGGTTGCAATTATATAATTACTGCTGCTTTTTGAAGTCTTACATCATACAGCAAATTAACATTTCATAATTTCTGTTTGTGGAGAATGGAAACTAACTAACTTGACTGAAATTTTTCATAATCAATTTGTTTCATTTTTCTTAAAATAAATACATCTGACAGAAACATGGAAATATTTTGCATCATACTCATTTTTCGAGTACTCCCTAAGGATTATCATTAAAAATAAAAACTGTAAAACGTTCATGTAAGTATAAAGTATATTGGTTTTGCTAAACCCTTGGTTACTTTATCACAAGTCCTTCAGCTTCATTTTCAGAAATAGAACAGGATGATGCTTCGTATCTGACACATTGGTTTCTTAAAGTGTGCTCTGCTGACCAGCAATCCCCGTGAGGGGGGTTAATTCAGGAATGTGCGGGTTGTAACGGTGCTTCCGCTGGATGGACTACATTTCCCAGCAGCCCCAAAAGGGGACTGGATGTCTGAAACGGGCACAGGGGCTGCTGGGGACAAGAAGGGCCAGCGGGAAACTTGAAAAGGGGCTGGCGAATCAGCAAGGGAGAGATTTGTGTTCTGTGGGTCCCGTGTGTCCCGTTCTACGTAACCGCTGTAAAGTCATGTGTTAACCCAGGATTGTTTCTCGCAAGGATGAACGGACTGTCCCGTGCCTGCCTGTCATGTGAACAGTGGTGGATTAGTCGTCGTGCGCCTTCATTGGGAGCGCTCCCACAAATCTCACCCCTCGCCGCTCAGGACTACCGGTAGGACTGTTTAATTCATTTATTACGGAAGCTGTTCCCAGGATCGTCATCTTTACGCCACACCATTTCACCCGTTTCTGTCGCATTGGAACTGTGATGAGGACATTGTGGTGAGTGTTTATTGTCTGGGATTGATTGTTGCGTGTAATATTTGTATCGCCGAAGGGGAAGGGGAGGGTTGTCTGATTTGTGTTGTTTATATTTAATTTTAAATACAGGGGGATAAAATTGATGGGCCACAGCATGAAGTTATGGGAAAGAGTAGTGGAAGCTCGGATAAGAAGGGAGGTGATGATTAGCGAGTAGCAGTTTGGTTTCATGGCAGGAACGAGCACCACAGATGTGATGTTTGCTCTGAGCATGTTGATGGAGAAGAGAAGAGAGAAGGCCAGGAGGAGTTGCATTGCGTCTTTGTGGACCCGGAGAAAGAAAATGACAGGGTGACTAGTGAGGAGCTGTGGTGTATTCTTCCCCTATCACAGATTCTTAACTCTTTCAAGGATATCTCGTATCATCTATACACAGACGATATACAGCTTTATGTATCATTTAAGCCTAACCAAATTAATACTTTGGTTATTTTGGTTGATTGTCTGTCTCAGGTTAACGACTGGCTCAGTAGTAATTACCTGCAGTTGAATTCAGGAAAATTTGAGGTACTAATTGTTGCTCCTCCTGTTCTTCATTCTGAGATCAGTTTAAAATGATCTTCTGTCTCTCCTGTTATTAAGTCGAGTCTACGTAACCTTGGGGTTATTTTTGACCAGTCCCTGACACTTGATAAATATGTAAGGTCAGTCAGCCGCTCATGTTTCTTTCATTTAAGAAATCTTTCAAAACTAAGAAATGTTGTTTCAAAATCAGAATTGGAGATGCTTATTCATTCTGTTATTTGATTACTGTAATGCTCTCTTTACAGGTTTGAGCAAGTCCTCTCTCTGTTAGTTCAAAATGCAGCTGCCAGGCTCCTAACTTGCGCTAGCCGGACTGATCATCTCACCCCCAGTCTGGACACACTGCACTGGCTCCCGGTGTTTTATAGAATTCATTTTGAAGTTTTGGTGCTTACTTTCAGAGCTTTGCATGGACAAGCTCCTGAGTACCTAACCAGCCTGCTCCAAAGCCAAACAGCTTGCCGGACTCTAAGATCTGGGCAACATGGCCTTCTTGTTGTCCCACGCACTCGGCTAAAAACCTGTGGGGATCGTGCCTTTCAGTCTGTGGCACCGAGACTATGGAAGAGCCTGCCTCGTGGTCTGTGTGGAGTCGAGTCTGTAGATTCTTTTAAAAAACAACTAAAAACATTTATTTTTAAGCAAGCTTTTAATCAGTGCTGAATAGTTCCAGTTTGTTTATTTATTGTTTTTATTGATTTTGTTTATGTTTTTGTTTTAACTGTTCGTATTTATTCTGTATTTGCTGTTCAGCGCTCTGTGACATTTTGTCTGTGAAGGGCGCTATATAAATAAACTACTACTACTACTGGTATTGTATGAGGAAGTCGGGAGTGGCAGAGAAGTATGTGAGAGTTGTAGAGGATATGTACGAGGGAAGTGTGACCGTGGTGAGGTCTGCGGTGGGAGTGACGGAGGTGGGATTACATCAGGGATCAGCTCTGAGCCCTTTCTTATTGTCAATGGTGATGGACAGGCTGACAGACGAGATTAGACAGGAGTCCTCGTGGACTGTGATGTCTGCTGATGACATTGTGATCTGTAGAGAGAGCAGGGAGCAGGTTGAGGAGACCCTGGAGAGGTGGAGATATGAGAGGAGAGGAATGAAGCTCAGTAGGACCACCAGGACAGAAGGTTTCCAGGTCTGCTAAGCCTCTCTGCCTACCACTCTGCTTATGCTGTGTGTCTGTGGTGCTCCCTGTGAATTTACTCTTAGTGATTTTTAATCCTTTAAATCACCACATACAATTTGTATTAGGAATTGGCCAGTTTTCGTGTGCTCCAACTTACTCTCAAGAGAGGGTCAAAGTAAAGGGCCAGCACCCCTAAAGCAATTGCAGGTTAAGGGCCTTGCTCAAGGGCCCACCAGAGTAGCATTCATTCTGTCACTGGCGGGATTCAAACCAGCAACCTTAGAGTAACCAGCCCAGATCCTTTAATAAATTTAATAATAATACATTTTATTTATACCTAGGTGCCTTTCTAAACACTCAAGGACACCGAACAATAGATAAAACACACATTATAAACAAAACTAAAACACAAAATTTAAAATCAGACAGAGCAATTGCACTCAAAGAGAAGAAGCCGTCTTTAGCCATAGAACTCCCACTCACCAAATGAGCTTCAGTCAGTGTTCTCTAGTGAAAGAACTCCATTTAAAGTAACTGACAGTGAAGTTCTGGCAGGTGGTCACTCTGCAACCTTGGCTCCTAAAGCAGTTGAGGCTGTTTTTTTTAATAAAGTAGATTCATACCAGGAAAGACCAGCACAGATGTGATGTTTGTTCTGAGGATGATGATGGAGAAGTAGAGAGAAGGCCAGAAGGAGCTGCATTGTGTCTTTGTGGACCTGGAGAAAGCAGATGACAGGGTGACTGAGAGGAGCTGTGGTGTTGTATGAGGAAGTCGGGAGTGGCAGAGAAGTACATAAGAGTTGTACAGGAGGGAAGTGTGACCGTGGTGAGGTCTGCGGTATGAGTGGCGGAGGTGGGATTACATCAGGGATTGGCTCTGAGCCCTTTCTTATTGGTAATGGTGATGGACAGGCTGACAGACGAGATTAGACAGGAGTCCCCGTGGACTGTGATGTCTGCTGATGACATTGTGATCTGTAGAGAGAGTAGGGAGCAGGTTGAGGAGACCCTGGAGAGGTGGAGATACTAGAGGAGAGGAATGAAGATCAGTAGGACCACCAGAACAGAAGGTTTCAAGGTCTGCTAAGCCACTCTGCCTACCACTCTGCTTATGCTGTGTGTCTGTGGTGCTCCCTGTGAATTTACTCTTAGTGATTTTTAATCCTTTAAATCACCACATACAATTTGTATTAGGAATTGGCCAGTTTTCGTATACCCCAGCTTACTCTCCAGAGAGGGTCAGAGTTCAGGGCCAGCACCCCTAAAGCAATTGCAGATTGAAGGCCTTGCTCAAGGGCCCACCAGAGTAGCATTCATTCTGTCACTGCCGGGATTCAAACCAGCTGCCCAGATCCTTTAGCCATAGAACTCCCACTTCACCAAATGAGCTTCAGTCAGTGTTCTCTAGTGAAAGAACTCCATTTAAAGTAACTGACAGTGAAGTTCTGGCAGGTGGTCACTGTGCAACCTCGGCTCCTAAAGCAGTTGAGGCTGGTTTTTTTAATAAAGTAGATTCATGCCAGGAAAGACCACCACAGATGTGATGTTTGTTCTGAGAATGATGATGGAGAAGTAGAGAGAAGGCCAGAAGGAGCTGCATAGTGTCTTTGTGGACCTGGAGAAAGCAGATGACAGGGTGACTGAGAGGAGCTGTGGTGTTGTATGAGGAAGTCGGGAGTGGCAGAGAAGTACATAAGAGTTGTAGAGGATATGTACGAGGGAATTGTGACCATGGTGAGGTCTGCGGTGGGAGTGACGGAGGTGGGGTTACATCAGGGACCGGCTCTGAGCCCTTTATTTTAATGGTGATGGACAGGCTGACAGATGAGATTAGACAGGAGTCCTCGTGGACTGTGATGTTTGCTGATGACATTGTGATCTGTAGCGATAGTAGGGAGCAGGTTGAGGAGACCCTGGAGAGGTGGAGATCTTCTCTAGAGAGGAGAGGAATGAAGCTCAGTAGGACCACCAGGACAGAATCCATGTGTGCGAATGAGAGTGTAGCTGAGTTTTCCCAAAATTACCAAAGTTCAGCAGCTCTAACTTAAAAAATGGGATTCAACAAAAGTGTGACGTGCCAAAATGATTCCACTGACAAAATATCTTCGTTTTTAAAAGTTTTAGTTAAAATTCAAAGTAAAACAGTAAAATTAAATACAGTAGAGTCTCGCTTATTCTACCTTCGCTTATCCAACATTCCGTATTATCCGACGTCCCACCGCAAAAAAAAAATATGCATCAATCGGCAACAAGAACTGCAAGTTGCGAGCGTGAGCGTAGTCTATTCTTTGTTGCTCCCGACTCTGCCGCAGCTAATTACAGTGGAACCTCGGTTTGCGAGCAAAATTCGTTCTGGAAATGTGCTCACAGTCCAAAGCACTCGTATATCAATGCGAATTTCCCCATAAGAAATAATGGAAACTCAGATGATTCGTTCCACAACCCAAAACTATTCATATAAAAATGATTAATACAAAATATAAAGTAAAAATACATAAAGCATATTAACCTGCACTTTACCTTTGAAAAGAATCATGGCTGGTGTGAGTGAGTTTCTAAACTCTTGTGGGCTTCCACCTAACGGGACGACATGCGGAAGAGCATCCCAAATCAATCGCAGTCTCCCAGCGCTGTAGCAGTTCGACGTAAAAGCCAATCCGAAAAGATCGCGGACATGCTATAAGCGCCTGCCGTCGATGGGTGATACAAGGAACAAGGGACATTATAAATGCGCAGGGCTCAGTGTTACTTTCCCCCCCGACCCTGCCTGACTGCTGTGTCTGTGTATAGCAGAATGGAAGATCCCGCTACAGTAGATAACCGCGCTGTTGCTGTTTCAAGCTTAATAAAGCTGGTGTTGCTAAAGGTACTGAGATACAGCTTCGAGTTTTCAGGTGCAAGACGGGGACTCGCACGTCACAGCACAAACACACACACGCAGTCACAATGCTGTTGAATGAGAACTACTTGTCTTTAAATACAGATAAAACAGAGATGTTAATTGTTGGAGGGAATGACGCTGATCACAGCAATATTTTGTCATCATTTAACTCAGTTGGAATCCCAATTTGTTTTACTGAATCAGCCCGCAATCTCGGAGTTATCTTTGACTCTAGCATGTCATTTAAAGCACATATTACAAAGTTGTCCAAAACATGTTTCTTCCATCTTAAAAATGTTAGGAAATTAAGGCGCTTTCTAAATAAACAGGACTCTGAGAAATTAATTCATGCATTTATCTCTAGTAGGATTGACTACTGCAATGCGGTGTTCACTGGATGTTCAAACTGTTCTCTATACAGCCTCCAGTTAATCCAAAATGCAGCTGCAAGAATTATTACAAGAACTAGAAAATACGAACACATCACTCCAGTTCTTATATCCTTACACTGGCTCCCGGTTAAGTTTAGGGCAGATTTCAACATCCTCCTTTTAACATATAAAGCATTAAATGGCCGAGGTCCGACTTACTTGTCTGGACTTATCATGACTTACAAACCTGAGCGCACATTAAGATCTCAAGATGCCGGTCTGCTTATGATTCCAAGGAATAATAAAATAACAGTGGGAGGTCGAGCTTTTAGTTACAGGGCCCCTAAACTGTGGAATGGTCTTCCTGCTTCTATAAGAGATGCCCCTTCAGTCCCAGCCTTTAAATCCCGGCTGAAGACTCACTACTTCAGTTTAGCATATCCTGACTAGAGCTGCTGATTAACTGTGCAGACTGCATCTCTGTTGTTAGTCATTTGCACTAAAACATAACTAACATGATTGTTAGAATTTGTTACTAACCCTCACCTATTCTGTTTCTGTTCTCAGTACTCAAATGTGACAATTGGTGCCACGGCCCACCTGCCAAGTTGTTTGCCTGCCTGTGGTAAAGTCATCCCTGATGGAGGATCACAGGAATCATGGGAAAAAGGGGTCCTTTCATCGGATTGGCTGGCCGAGCAACGTTTCAGCAATGGAATGGACAAATGGGGAGGCAGCTTGATGGATGAGGTCTCCAGCACTCTAAAAATATCAAAATCTTATTATGTGATATCATCTACTGTTAAATTCTGCTCCGTACTTCTAAAATTTTTATTATTATGCTGTATTAAGGATTTGTTCTGTTCTGTGTATTGTATTGTATTGACCCCCTTCTTTTGATACCCACTGCACGCCCAACCTACCTGGAAAGGGGTCTCTCTTTGAACTGCCTTTCCCGAGGTTTCTTCCATTTTTCCCTACAAGGTTTATTTTGGGAGTTTTTTCTTGTCTTCTCAGAGAGTCAAGGCTGGGGGGCTGTCAAGAGGCAGGGCCTGTTAAAGCCCATTGCGGCACCTCCTGTGTGATTTTGGGCTATACAAAAATAAACTGTATTGTATTGTATTGTATTGTAGTAAACAGTATATGCTCGTACAGATTTGACTATATTAGTGACGGAGTTAAGGCTCTAGAAGCTGCAATTAATTACATTGAACAACAAGAAGAAGCTACAGGAATCGACAGAATGATGCTGCAAAGATGGCGAGACTTCACAGCGAAGAAACGGCACTCGTCAGGAAAGCAGACTACGATCAAAAATGTCTTTAAATCATCACAGGACTGAACTTTTTAAGTACAGTACATACTGTGTTTAACGTCAGACAATTCTGTAACTGTAAGTTCATTTTTTCAGTTAATTTATTCTGTTGTTTTGTTGTAAAACATGATTATTAGGTTCGTAACGTGTAAAATTATAACATAGTTTGACGTTTAATAGGCTTTTTCTTAACACCTGCCATTATCCAACATTTTCGCTTATCCGATGTTCGGCCAGGCCCGTTTATGTCGGATAAGCGAGACTCTACTGTAGCAAAAAAAAAAAATTCTTGTTAAGAAAAGTTCTGTTCAAAGCTTAAATCTTCTTACATTTGAAATCGTTACAAATCACTTCTAACGTTTCTGAACCATTTCTACACGGCGGTCAGAAAACTGTATGCCGACCCCATTTCTGAGTTGAAAATGGGTCTTTCAAGTCCCTGTGTACTGGGACCCCCTGTTCTAAAACACAAATGACTCAACTATCACACTGTAACTCAGCTGTAGCAAGAAAGTTATATCTCTTACTAACTTACAGGGGGAAATGACTATACCATTGTCTATGACACGGGTGGGCAGATTCAGTCCTGGAGGGCCGCAGTGGTTGCAGGTTTTTGTTCCCACCCGGTTGCTTAATTAAAAACCAATCCTTGTCAATTATTTAATTTCATAGCTTGTTAGTGCGTTGACTCTGCCACATTAGGTCATTCACATTTCCTAGATTTTTTTTTTCTTTCTAAGGATATCATCCAAATGATTTGAAGTCTAAAACAGACGAGTTATTCTCAGTGCTTCACTTTTTTCTCTTCACGTTCCTTCCAAGTATTTAATTAAACCAAATAGTGAATTTTCACAAATTTGTGAATTTCCCCTTGGGATTAATAAAGTATCTATCTATCTATCTATCTATCTATCTAGTGCTTGATAAATACACACAGGTGTAAATGGAAACAAGTTAAATGGAGAAATGCTGGTTTCCTTTGTCATTTGCATCTTATTGCTAATAAGGAGCAATTAAAAACCAAGACTACAGCTGTTTAAGACTAAAATATGCAATAAGCGTTCAAAATCTTAACGAGCGAGACGATTAAAGTGAAACAGAAGTGTCACTTGAGCAATAAATGCTTCTTATTAAGTTATTGGGTTGGAGCAAAAACCTGTAGCCACTGCGGCCCTCCAGGACTGAATCTGCAGACCCCTGGTCTATGACTATCAATCCACCCATTATCCAACCCGCTATATCCTAACTACAGGGTCACGGGGGTCTGCTGGAGCCAATCCCAGCCAACACAGCGCGCAAGGCAGGAAACAAACCCTGGGCAGGGCGCCAGCCCATCGCAGGGTGCACACACACACACACACACACACACCAAGCACACACTAGGGACAGTTTAGGACTGCCAATGCACCCAACCTGCATGTCTTTGGACTGTGGGAGGAAACCCACACAGACACGGGGAGAACATGCAAACTCCACGCAGGGAGGACCTGGGAAGCGAACCCAGGTGCCCTAACTGCGAGGCAGCAGTGCTACCCACTGCGCCACCGTGCTGCCCTGTAACAGAATAATTGTTAAAATTCCATCCATCCATTATCCAACCTGCTATATCCTAACTACAGGGTCACAGGGATCTGCTGAAGCCAATCCCAGCCAACACAGGGCGCAAGGCAGGAAACAAACCCTGGGCAGGGCGGCAGCCCACCGCAGGGCACACACACACACACACCAAGCACAATTTAGAATCACCAATGCTCCTAACCTGCATATCTTTGGACTATGCGAGGAAACCCACGCAGATACGGGGAGAACATGCAAACTCCACGCAGGGAGGACCTGGGAAGCGAACCCAGACGGGTCTCCTTACTGCGAGGCAGCAGCGCTACCCACTGCGCCACCGTGCTGCCCTGTAACAGAATAATTGTTAAAATTCCATCCATCCATTATCCAACCTGCTATATCCTAACTACAGGGTCACAGGGATCTGCTGAAGCCAATCCCAGCCAACGCAGGGCGCAAGGCAGGAAACAAACCCTGGGCAGGGCGCCAGCCCACCGCAGGGCGCACACACACTAGGGACAATTTAGAATCACCAATGCACCTAACCTGCATGTCTTTGGACTGTGGGAGGAAACCCACCCAGACACGGGGAGAACATGCCAACTCCACGCAGGGAGGAAGTAAACCCAGGTCTCCTAACTGCGAGGCAGCAGCGCTACCCACTGTGCCACCATGTTGCACGTCTATGACTATGAAAGAAATTAATTCTATTCAAATTAAGCAATCACTAATATGAGTTTAACTCAAAACTTTAACTTTCTAAGATTGGCTCTTACAGAGAGGGTCGTCAGTGGAATGGTGAGGATGCAAGGAGTAGAGTTGGTTTGAATACTTGGGATCAACAGTACAGAGTAACATGGATTGTGGATGAGAGGTGAACAAGAGATTGCAAGGCTGGGTGGAGAAGAGACGGGTATCCGCAAGAGTGAAAAGGAAGGTCTATAGGATGGTGGGGAGACCAACTATGTTATATGGGCTGGAGACGGTGGCACAGGAGACAGAGCTGGAGGTGGCAGAGTTAAAGATGCTAAGATTTGCATTGGGTGTGATGAGGATGGACAGGATTAGAGGGTCAGCTCAAGTTGGACGGTTGGGAGACAAAGTCAGAGAGGCGAGATTGTGTTGGTTTGGACATGTGCAGAGGAGAGATGCTGAGTATAATGAGAGAAGGGTGCTAAGGATAGAGCTGTGAGTCAAGAGGAGAAGAGGAAGGTCTAAGAGGAGGTTTATGGATGTGGTGAGAGGGAACATGCAGGTGATGGAGGTGACAGAACAAGATGATGAGGACAGGAAGACATGGAAGAAGATGATCTGCTGTGGTGACTCCTAACTGGAGTAGCCGAAAGAAGAAGAAGAAGATATTTCATTTTACACTTAATATATTTCTCACATTTGTTTGACTCGTGTCTCTATCTGTGAGTGTGTGTGGGGCGGTTCAAGGCTTTGTGTGTTCCTGGAATCCCCACCGAAAACATAAACAAATTACCGTCCTATCGACAGAGTGAATCTGAGCGCTACAAGGTGGAACATACAATAATTGATCTGCTCCTCAAGGCTGGACAAAGCTGGCCGCACGCTGAGGATGATGACTTTTGGATTTTTTCAGTCCTTTCAGTACCATCCAGCCATCCCTGTTAAGGGGTACACTCAGAGATAGGAAGGTGGATGAGCCTCAGGTGTCCAGGATAATGCAAACCATTCTAAGAACATGTGTTGACTTTGTCATTAATGGGTTATTGAGTTTAGACGGATGGACAAAAATGGGAAATTCATCCATGTAAAGTGACATCTAACAACACAATAAAGAGTGCAGAAAGTGAGGGGCTCTGAAGACTTCATGAATCCAGTGTAGCTGGAAGGGGCGGGGCTAAGTGCCCTGAAAGGGGGAGAGAACGAGAAGAGAACGTTAGTGACGGGTGCCCCCTCTCGCCCCGCTGGATTATCACACACCTCGATCGAGCCCGTGAGGAGATCTTCTGACTCTCATGCATGATAAAGTTTAATAAAGGGCGAAGATTCTGTTAGCACCAGCGCCCCCTCTCATCCCGGAGTGGTACAGAGTGGAGCCTGGAAGGTGGTCCCCTGGCATATATTCGTGATGCCAATTACACTTATGTCATTGTGTTATTCTCTCACCCCTGAGTGGTACCCCATTGGAGCCCGAAAGGTGGTCCCCTGGCACATATTCGTGACAGCAATTACATTTTTGTCATTGTGTTATGCTCTCACCCCAGAGTGGTACCCCATTGGAGCCCGGAAAGTGGTCCCCTGGCATATATTCATGATGCCAATTACATTTGTGTCATTGTGTTATGCTCTCATAATGGAGTGGTACCTCAATGGAGCTGGGAAGGTGGTCCCCTGGCACATATTCATGACGCCAATTACATTTTTGTCATGGTGTTATGCTCTCACCCCAGAGTGGTACCCCATTGGAGCCCGGAAAGTGGTCCCCTGGCACATATTCATGACGCAAATTACATTTGTGTCATTGTGTTATGCTCTCATCCCGGAGTGGTACAGAGTGGAGCCAGGAAGGTGGTCCCCTGGCACATAATCGTGACGCTGGTTACATTTGTGTCATTGTGTTATGTTCTCATAATG